>VZRQ01001291.1:2124134-2156613 GCA_013397975.1 Machaerirhynchus nigripectus
GACCGCCCGGCGGGGTGGGATGATCCTGCCGGGAGGGAGGGAGAGAGGGAGGGGGCAGAGCCGCGGCGAGGCGCCGCCGCCACCTCCGGGAGGGGGTCACCGGGGCGCCGCTGAGTCAGGGGCGGCTCCGCGCACAGCGGGCGGCCGCCCAGGTGCGAGGGGCAGCGGGGGTGCGGACCCGCAGCCCTGCCCTGCCCGGGTATGGCTGGGGGTGCAGACTGCGCTGCGTTCTAGCGCAGCGGAGAACCCGTCCGGGCCGCCCGGAGAAGCAGGCCGGTCGGGGATCACCTTCTGCGGGGGACTCGCAGGCGCGGCTCTGCCTCGTCACGCTGGCTTTGGCACAGGAGCTGCCGAGCACCGCGCCCGCACCACATCGGCTGGGGCCCGCGGCCCAGCTGAACCCCCTGGGCGCGGCCACACGCAGGAGCCGGGCCTCTGCGCTTGAGTCACGTTCAAGTTTCACTTTCCTTCTGCTATTTAAATGGCCGTGAAATCCAATCTTTCCCGAAGGGGACGGACTGCATAGCTTCTTACAGTGAGGAGCACATGTTTGATGTGCTTAGCTGTGGGTTGGCTTCAGCTGTGGTGGTTGGGGTTATGCCTGGTCAGGATAGAGAGCACTGGGGCAGAGCAGGTGTTTAGCTGGTTTGTACCGCCAGCCCTGAGATTTGTTTGTAGTATGTTCTGAAATTCTTTGCATACAGCCCATTGTGTACTGTATGACTGGCTTTATTCCTCTAAATTCATGTATGTAAGCAAAAATAATTTCCATATGGATGCCACAGTCCTGCTGGAAATTTTACACAGCTTTAAATGTGTGACTAGAGGATTAATTTAGAAGGGTTTGGTTTCTGTTGTCAAGCAGCAATGAACAGATCAAGATTTTGCAGCTCATTCAAACTTACCTCTTCACATTTAATCAGTAGGCCTTGTATCCATATTACTACCACCTCAACTTTTATTAAAAAAAAAAAAAGACTCCCACTGAATCTGGCCTTCACCAAATTTCCTATTAAGTAGCTCTGAAAAGTCTATTTACAGTTAACTAACAAAGGAAAGTTGGAAGCATTCCAAGTCTCTATTTTTGGAAACTTGACTTGCAAGTCAGCAGAAAATTCAGTAAATAGATTTCTCCCTTGCTCCACCATCTCAGTATTATGGAAAGCAGTAAACTAAAACTATAAAGTTTCTTCAAACCTTTAAACCTGGGGTCTTTCTGGTCAATTATCCAGCTTTCCATGGATTTTTCTGGCTAGCTAAATACCTGCCTCCCCACCCAAGTCCTGAATATTACCTTGTAGGTATCAGGAATATGGTGTTTCATTTCAGGTCCTTCTTAGTTATAAAATTGAAAAGCAACATAGAAACACCTTTTTCCTTTCTTTGTGGGTACACTGAAACCATTCTGATAGAATGCTAACCTAATGCAATATTTTGTCTGAGAGTAATGTGTACTGATGTAATTTTTATCTTCATGTTGCAACACTTTATAAAAAAACCCTCTTTGATTTATTTCAAAAGTCACTGCAATCATTGTGAGTACTTGCTCAGAGGTCTGACCCCTACTAAGCACTTGTCCTGACTCAACCTTGTCCAAGTTGTAAAAGGTATGTAATGAAACAGCTAATTAAAGTCAAATTCATTGGGATATATACATATTTTTTATGCAGTCAGACTTCAGAAACCATTTACTTCTGTGTTTTAAGTGCAGATTTACTCATATCTTCCTAAAAACAAAATTTATTTGTTTGTTATGTTCAAATACTAATAAAAACTAAATCATAACTATCTTTTGAGATAAATGAGTTGTAAGAAAGGGAACAGATCTTTTCAGCTTAAAAGGAAGACCAAAGAAACAAGAAAAAATGGTGTCATTTGTCACCTGTCACCTGTAGAAATCGTCCACTTGAGGCCTGGAACATTTTACCATTTAAAGAGATTTGTAGGGATTTATTCTACCAAGTCTGCTGTTAGTGATTACTTTTCGTCTAGACTTTATACCCTCCTGCAAAATCAGTTGTGCATTTGTATTGCCTTTACAGAGTATCTTTGATCAAGAGAAATTTCAGAGTGGCTTTTCCAGGACCTTAAAATACTCAAACCATAAGAACACTTCAGAGGTCTAAAGGAGTAATGCTCAGCAGTTATATCTGCAGTCAGAGGTCATTATTCCAGAAGAGGACTGCATTGCATAATAAGGCCATATTACAGTACTATAAATAAAACCTTTGTAAGTGACCAAATACTTGTAATGTCTGTGTACACAATACAGGTATTTTTGTAAATGTTAGCCCACATTCAGATTATTAGTGACCATTGTACACTATCAGTGTGTTTCTGACAGAAAATACAGTGGTTTTGCCCTTCTGGCAGGCACCTAGTTTTTTTTCTCAAACGGTTTCTATATGGAACACTTTTAAAACTCTTACTCATGATTTTTCATAAGTCCTTATGGTTTCCTCCCACCTTCTGTGTTTCTTGTCTCAAATCTCCTCAGATGTACTCAGGATATATGAAAAGCTCTAGTTGAAACAGTCCTAGGAAAAAAAAGGAAAAGACTAGAAGGAACATTGGTGGTGTGATTTAACCCCAGCCAGAAACTAAGTACTATGCAGCTACTCACTCACTTCCTGAGAGAGTGAGGAGAACTGGAAAAAAGGTAAAACATATGGGTTAAGAACAGACTGATAAACAAAGTAAAATACAATATAATAATAGTAATTAAAAGTGAAGTAACAAAAAGAGAGGAATAAAACCCAAGAAAACCAAGTGATGCACAAGACAATTGCTCACCACCTTCTGGCTGAAGTCCAGCCCATCCCTGAGCAGCAATTGGCCCTTCCTGGCCAAATCCCCCAATTTAATTTACTGAGCATGATGTTGTATGGTATGGAAAATCCCTTTGGCTAGTTTCTGTCAGCTGTCCTGGCTGTGCTCCCTCTCGGCTTCTTTTGTGTCTCCTTGTTGGCAGAATATGAGAGAATGAAAAGTCCTTGACTGAGGGTAAACACTATTGAGCAACAGCTGAAACATCAGAGTGTTATCAACGTGATTCTCCTGCTAAATCCAAAATGCAGCATTGTACAAGGTATTAGGAAGAAAATTATCTCAGCCAGAAACTTGACAACCTGCTTTGGCAAGCCAGTAGTAAGGACAGATGAGTACAGGAAAAAATATTCCTTTGTTGTAGTTAGTTAAGATGACTCACTCTCTTTAAATATTTAAGAATGGAACTTGGGAAATATCCTTGTGTTAGTCTATGAGCAATCAGAGGATTTGGGCTCCCTTAAAATTTTTCTTTTAACCACTGTTGATTTTGGGAGCTCCATATCCTGCTGTGACACTGGGGAGGGGTCAGCTTCCAGGGCTACCAGTTTGGAAGAAGAGAAAGGGAACTCCTATGTCCTGATGAAAACATCCAGTTAACTACTTTTAGGGTGGCACTTGTGTATCATGTCAGACATTAAGATCTGTAGTCAAACTATTACCAACTGATGGTAACAGCTGGGTGCTCACTGTGGGTCGCAGTACTGCAGGCAAGACCTCAGCAGCCCTGAATCAATGGAAAGCTTTACTTCCTATGTTTTAACCATGGCAATGCCCTCCATACTCCTCAGCACAATGTTTGCTTTTTTTGCAATGGTGCAACACTGTTAACTTCTGCTGGGCTTGCAATCTGGTACAACCCTGGGTCCTTTTGTGAGGGGATGGAGGCTGGAGGAGTTCATAGAGTCATTTAGGTTGAAAGAGACTTTTAAGATCATTGAGTCCAACTTTTAACCCAGTATTGCCAAGTCCAACACTAAGCCATGGCCCTAAGTGACATGCCTACACGACTTTTAAAAACCTCCAGGGATGGTGACTAAATAAAGGATGGAGACACTCCTTAACCCTCCTTTTGCTGCTAATGTATTTACAGAAACATTTGTTTTTATACATTAGTTTACCGAGTTACAAATTTTTATTGAGTTATAAATTTATTTATTGGGATGGCAATACCAAGTTAAATTTGGCAGGGACACAAGGTTGGTTTTAAAAAAGATGAATTGTTTAATGATTTGCAAACAGAATTGAAGCATTTTTAAAGTCTCTATAACTTAAATATTTTACAGTAGTGGTAGCGATCCTGACTTGTGCTAGGTAATTTGAAAAGGAAGTTAAATATTTCATTGTAGTGAGATATTTTTTTAGTTAGGCTGAAGGAGAAGCAAAAATTGAACTGTATAAGCAGTATGAGGTTATTCTTTAATAATGATTTATTATCTAGAGGTGATTTTTATAACACAAAGATGGATTTTGAAAAATATCTACTTCAAAGTAGACAATGGACTCCTGAAGTTAGGAGCAGAATCTACTAGAAGGTTTGAAATATCCAAGTGCCAGCACTCTGAGGTCCCTGCCAGCCTGCCTGTCCCTGCCCACACTCCCAGGCCTCCCCCCCACCCTGCCATGGTTCAGTACCCCATATCAGCTCTCAGGGCCATCAGTCACTGCCCCAGCAGCGCCACACGCCTGCTCGTTCCTGGCCATGGGCCCTGATGTCCTGGACCCTGACCACCTATGGGCTGACTTGCCAGCCTGGGCCCCTGCAGCCTCATAACCTTGGAGTCACTCATCAGTCATGGGGTTGTCCCTGAACCTGGTTACCCTCGCCAGGCTGACCCTGCTTCACGTCCTCAGCTCAGCCTCAGACCGACCTCAGCAGCTCCGCACACGTGGACAGGGCCTCCCTCGGCTGCCCCAGCCTGCCCTCCTCCTTCAGTGGGCATGAGGGAAGAGCCCTGCCTGGTGAGACCTTGCCTGCCTTGCTGGCCCAAACGGGGACCCCCCTGGCTCTGGCCCCAGCCCCCACTGCACCCTGGCCGGGAGATGGGTACAGAGAAGGCAGAGCCAGGCTCTTTCCACAGATGAGGAGTGCAGTGCCAAGAGGTGGCAGTAGCAAGGTGCACGTAGAGAATGTCCAGTTGGGCTTAAGCACAACATTTTCAGTCAGAAGGGTGGTGAGCACTTGAGCAGGCTGCCGAGAGAGGTTGAAGACTTTCACGCCTGGAGCTTTTCAATACTTGACAAGGCTGTGAACAATGCAGCTTTGAAGTTCAGTTTGTTGGCAACAGAAGGTTGGGCCAGATGAAGTTCAGACATCCTTTCCAACCTGGACTGTTAACCTGATTTTGCGGGTAGCACACTGCTGAGAGTGACAAAGTCTCTGAACATGCAGGCATTTTTACAGGAGTTTCAATAGAGCCATAAAAGGCTGTTCCTCCTCATGAATTCACCAGCTTTCTTTGATCTTGCCCTTCAATTTCTGACTCTCCTCCTATTTAGGCTTATATCTGTTTGACCAGTGGGATTTTTACTCAGAACTTGCTTCATACCTCTCATACTTTATCCCTTTCTGCTAAGGGTTTTTATCCTACATGCCTTAAATCTAGTTAAACTGTTGAACTTCAGCAACTAGTGGTAAGTATCCTAAGACTCCACAATTTTGGAATCCAGTGCTGGATTCATAGAAATACTGAAATTATTTCAGCATAACACCTACATAATACATATATAAGTCAATAGAACAGTAAGAATGCCTGCTACAATTTCTGTTAATCAACACTGCGTTGTCCAGGTGTCACAGGAAAAAAGCCATACCTGGCCCAGTACATGTTGTTGGAGGAGTTGAAGCACTGCGAGAGAATGTCCACACACACATAGTGCTATTAGAAATTTCCATCAGTTCTCAAGTCAGATGTAAATTAGGAAGAGACACATAGAAGTAGTTGCATGTCTACATAGCCACTTACTTACGCTTCACAGTAGGCCTGGGGTAGAATGAGACTTTAATTTTCCCACATCCTAGTGTTAACGTTTTACTGGTAGACCATGTCCTTGTTATTACAGTAAATCTAGCACAAGGCAAATAAAATATGCATGCCACAGTGCAGCATGTTCCCAGAAGATATTCTGGCTATATTTATGTTTCAAGAAGATTAAACAATACTCAAAATAAGCATCCAACCCTTTTTCATTGTTTGTCCAAATAGTGCAGTTTCCTAAGAATTTTTCTATTTCTACAAAAAAACCCCCCACAAAACTGTAGAGGCCAAACTATTCACTTGTCTTTTAATCTCACGTGAACAAAACTAATGTGAGAAATAATAGATTTCAAAGGTGATTTTAAATGCCACTATTTTGATTATACAGACACTCTGGAGTGACTTAAGTGACCTACATAAAGGCGTGAAAAATCACATTCCTTCCCTTCAAACTATTCAAAATCAAGCAAATCTTCCTTGAAATATCCTTTTAAAATTAATTTCCTGAACTGGCTGTGGATGAGGAATGTAAAATATTTCTAGACTCCCAAGCCTGCTTATCTGAAGGACAGGAAATCTTCATAGTGTTATCTTTTCATCACTAATGCAAATGCTTATTTTAACACTGCACCTAGTTTTAGAAATTTAGATGTGCACATTTATTTCCATCTCAAATATTTTAGAGGTAGTTTGTGGAAGAATGTTTCAGATTAGGAGAATTAAAAATTTTTAGATTGTTTGGTTAACTGTCTCAGAACAAATTTTCCTTGGCTTCATTTTAGTTGCACTAACGCTGAATTCAGAACTGAAGATTTTTGAATGCCAGAATTAAATTACTATGATTTTATGGTATGATTTGTATCTTAATGCTGGGAGTTCGCTGTCTTGCTAGGAATAGTAGGATTTAGAAAAAGGCCCCAAACAGCACTTTTACTTGAATTGCTGTATCAGGTCTATGTTCCAGCAATAAGAGTGGAAAATCTGAAAGACTCCTTCCATTGTTTATAAAAAGAGGATGAATTCTTTCATCTCTGCCAATTAGACAAAATTTCAAACAACTTCAGCACCTTTAGGATAATTTTAGAATAGTATTAGCAAGTGCACTTCCATTGTTTGGTTCCATGGTTATGCCTGGCACAGGAATTTTAAGTTTAGCAACGAAGTGAGCTCAGAAATTTTCCTCTTTTAACTACTTCATCTCCTATACGCAGGAGCCCATGAAGGGCTTCCTCTTTTCCACGTGCTAATTACCATAAATATTTTGGAGATTGTTCTACAAACTCTGTTTTGTTTTCCAAATCATTAGCAATGTTAAAAACAAACCTTCTGACAAAAATGTTGGCAGAAATTCAAACACAAGGGCTAGTTCATCAGAAACCCTTCCTTACGCAAAGGGAACTGTGTGGGGTCCTTTACATGCAGTTCACTTGCCAAAGCACGTGAGGTTTAGCACATGAGATTCCAGCCGTGCCTAGGTTTTTTATGTGCAAATCACTTAGACAAGACCAATTAAAAGTTAAAATCAGTTGAATCATCAGGGAAGAAGGATGAGGCAGTACTTTGTGAGGTAGAGAATTGCCACTGCTTTAACACAAGGCTGTACAGATTAGGTAAAGGAATCATGGACATCGACGGCAATGCTACTTGGTTTGTAATAACTTGTAAAAGGCCTAGACAGCTTCAACATGAGTACAAAACACAAGGGCAAAAGTAGTATCATGGAATGGCCTGGGCTGGAAAAGACCTTAAAGATCATCTAGTTTCAACCCTCTGCTGTGGGCAGGGACACCTCTCACTAGAACAGGTTTCTCCAAGCCCCATCCAACATGGCCTCGAGCGCTTCCGAGGATGGGACAGCCACAGCTTCTCTGGCAACATTTTCCAGTGCCTCATCACCTTCATAGTGAATAACTTCTTCCTAATATCTAATCTAACCCTGAAAGAGTTCAGTCTGAAGCCATTCCCCCATGTCCTATCACTGCATGCCCTTGTGAAAAGTGCTTCTCCATCTTCGTTGGAGGCCCCCTTTAGGTACTGGAAGGCTGCTATAAGGTCTTCCCGGAGCCTCCTCTTCTCCATGCTGAACAACTCCAGCTCTCAGCCTGTCTTCATCGTGCAATTTCCAGGATGTGGTTGCCTGTCTGGGCTGCAAGTGCACATTTACAGCTCATGTTGAGCTTCTTGTCGACCAAACCCCCAAGCCTTTCTTCCCAGGACTGCTCTCAATCCATTCTCCACCCAGCCTGTTTGTTCTTGGGATTGTCCTGGCCCAGGTGTAGAAGCTTGCACTTGGTCTTGTTGAATTTCATGAGGTTCACTTAGGCCTATCTCTCAAGATTGTCCAGGTCCCTCTGGATGACATCCCACCAGCATGTCAACCTCACCACACAGCTTGGTGCCATTGGCAAACCTTCCGAGGGTGCTCTCAATCCCACTGTTTATCATTTTTCCAAGCTTAACACCTGAAAGAGAACAGTTGAGTAAGGACTCATGCGTTCACACTTCACTAGAGCATAAAGAAAAGTGTTTCTCTCCAACCACTTTCAAGGTGATTCCAACCTCATGGTTACTCAGGTAGTAGTAATCAATATCCCGTGAATTTATTCACTGATAGATCTGTTCACCTTGTCATCCAAAGAGTCTTTCTATGCAGTTCTATACAGAGGCCCTCAAAGGTCTGGAGACTATAGCTTTAATACAGTGGTTCTGCATACCACAATTTCTCAAGATGAAGCTAACAAGCATCTAATAAAGATTCCTACAGAGATGACAACAACCTCCTGTACCCAAACCCCAAAAGGATGCCTTATTTCTAAGACAATATTTTGAAGATGAACTAACCTGGTCATTTTGAAGTTTGACAATATTTTCCAAATAGCACTATGTCCTTTTATAAAGTTAAAGTTATTTTTTCTGAGCTTAATTTGTAAAAGTGTCCACTGTTATTTTCTGTTGTGCGAAAGAAAGGATATAACAGAGACTTTGTTTAAGCAGCAGATTTTCTGATTTCAAGTGGTCATGCACAAGATAATTCACCATTACTGTGTCTTTGCAGTTACAGGGCAAGGATGACAGAGTTTCAGAAATAATGTGGCGTT
Source organism: Machaerirhynchus nigripectus (assembly GCA_013397975.1). Lineage (NCBI taxonomy): Eukaryota > Metazoa > Chordata > Aves > Passeriformes > Dicruridae > Machaerirhynchus > Machaerirhynchus nigripectus. Next base: position 2,133,037 of record VZRQ01001291.1, read on the forward strand.
GTTGCTTGTGCATAGCAATTAGTTGGTGGCCTAGTTCAGAAGAGAGTTTCAGTGTCTTATAAAATGTCCAAAGAATAGCTGTCCTAGTTAATATAATTGACTGCAAGGGACAGTTGAAGGGCACAGTTTATTTATTTCAGGAAACTTTATCCAAAAATTAAACAAATTTGGGCTATAAGCAAGCTGTAGGGAGAAATATGAGTAAATGAGAAATTTTAGGTAGAGTAAATTAAGTAGACCGATAAAAACATTACTGCACAGCATTAGATATCTTACCTGGCAAATAATCAGGTGTCTTCTTGCTTAAGTTTGTGAGCTGTTTTATTGATTCATACTCGTAAGAAGAGACTTCTTGAAGAAAAACATTACTCAAAATGTGTTTAAGTGTTTATATACAATAAATAAGTACATAAATAAATAGAGCTACATACCACTACTTGTTACTCTATCCTACTATTACTGCTTGTAGAGTCCTCATAACTCTTCCAGCAAATGCTCACACCATGGGTTACCCTTATGGCCTTACCCAAAACCTCTAAATCTCCATTAAAAACAATGTTACTGATTTTCAGCAAATCCCCCCTTTATACAGCCCATGCACTCTGTGCTGTGACATACCTCAAAAGGAAGGCACTGATAGGGGAAGGACAACAGCTACAATGACTCGGAGGCCTCTTTCCTAAGTGGTGCTAAGTAAATTAAAGTAATCCATTGTATATGTGTACTATTTGCATTGAACATAATCTGCCATTTCGTTACTCACTCATTTGTTATTGAAGGACTTTTGAAACTGCGTCTCACTCTGCCTCCCTCCCTGCAGCTGTAAGCATGCAGTCAGACTTTCTTTTGCCAAGCTCTGTTTGGCAAAGAAGACAAGTTTCATGAGCCAGAAAAGACAAGATTTTCTCAAAATTGTGGTATCATCTATCTTTTCTATATGGAAAATTTCTTTTATGAACTTGCCCTGACAGTGAACAAATCCTGCAGGTGACATTATTTGTGGTAACTGAACTAAGGGTATGAGTATTACCTTTGTTCCCTACGGAGTGTGAGCTCCCTGTTATCTGAAAGCCAGAGGTTGTTCTACTTCTGGTGCCCATAATCTGTGGCCAAACCAAAGACCCTCCATTACCCCAACAGTTTTAATGGCTGGTTGGCCAACACTAACCAGGCCTGCAGGAGATGGATACAATGTGCACATAGCTGTACTGTGGAGCACTATGGCAATTTACCTCTGCACTACTCAGCTGCTCAGATATATCAACCAACTTGTCATTTTAAAGCGTAACAGTGATCTTACTGTACTGTGCTAATTCCATGTGTTAGGAGCACTGGTCTGCAGAGAGGCAGTTATGAATTTATTGTGGCTGCCAATAAAGTGGTTGTCATATTCGAGCCCTGTGTGCTGCAGCTTCACTAGGTGCTTATTCCACCAAATTTATCAGGAGTAGATCACAACAGTTGATGCTCTCTAGCAGAAACTGAAAAAGGCAAATAGAAAATCAAACATGAAGGGTTTTGACAAATACCTTCAAATACATCTGCATGAAGCATGAGGAGGGGCAACAGGCTTCTAGCAACGCAGGCCTGTCCCAAAGCAAGTCCAGTCATTGTGGCACAGTGAATGTGGACTATATTCCCAGAAATCATAATGTAACAGAGGTTCCACTGACATAAGGTTTAGTATCCATTTATCCTTGGGAATGCAGACTGCAGGTGGTGGATTTGGACATGAGGAAAACAAAAAGGGATATATATTGTACTATTAACATATGTTAAAGAGAAATGTCAGTATTCTTTATCACATGAAATAGTGCTTCTCCCTCATAAGTGACAGATCTTGCCTCACTAAACAGCCACCTAAAGGTGGTGGGTTTTTTCCCCCTTTTGTTACAAGAATTAAAAAAAAAATTAATTGCCTCCAGTGCAAGAGTCCCCCATTTTTTTTCATTGTGTGATGTAGATACAGCATTAACTAGTGAAATGTAGGTGGACTGCAAAGGAGTTTTGCAGATGGCAGGAGTTAATGGTCCACGCAGTGCTTCCATAAAGTAGGTAACTGAGTAGGCAGCATCTTTCTGTTATTATTGTAACCGACTATAGTCAGTTTACTTGTAATGAAATTATACTACATACTTGCTTTTACTTCTCTGATCATGTGTGCCTCAAAACTGAGCTAATTTGATTTCTTTCCTGTTAGAAATAATTTATTCCAACTGAGTCAGAATCCAGTGTGCGTTTTAGACCCCAAAGGAATTGTTTGTTCTAAGAATCAGCTATGTGGGATGTACAGTGAGTCCAGACTCAGACCCTTGAACAGATTGTTCAACTGAAAGGGGGAGAGTAACTTCCTTGTATTACAAAGTATCATTTTTAACATCTCTTTAAAAGGTATCTCAATTCAAATGGTATAGCATGGTTGCTCTCAGGCCAGATGTTGGTATGTTCAGTTTTAGCTATAAGGTCACACTATGGTTGGGTCAGGAACAGAATCTGTGAGAAATGTAATCTCCCTCTCAGAAGAGCATCACTGTTATCAGTGTCCTAACCAGCATGACAGTGCCAAGATGCAGAGGGTATGTTCAATTACAAATAGCATTTGCGCAACATTTAATCTACAAACTATTTTGTAAAGACCAAGTGAATAATTTTCATGCCACCTACCTGGAAACATGTAGTTGCACTTTTTAACTTTCATTTTGCGAAACATTATGCTGGGTGTTGAGTACGTGTTTGGCTTTCCTAGAACTGTGCCTTTAAATGATTTAGCAGCTTTCAAATACACTTAGCTAGTGTATATGTAAAGACATAGTCCCTTCCCCTCTGAGTTTAAATCTGAGGCCCTTATCCAGCAAACATTTCTCTGCGTATTATATTTTTATATGTGTGAGAGGTTCACATTAAACTTCCACTGGGAAATATTTACAGAAAGACCACACCTGCTGAGCTTCAGCCTTTTGGCAAGTGCACTATAGAGGCCTAATGAGAATTCATGGAGGAGAAAGGTTGCCTGCATTTAAAAAGGGTGTGAACCCTCCATGCTCTGAAGCTATGTGCAAGTTTATATTTAGATAACCTGAAAGCTCTGCATGTGAATTGTCAGGGAGATTAATGAATGGTGCGTGTGCAGTATATCAAACTTTTGGTGTTTCAACCACCATTTTCATATGCACCGAAGTGCATGGGTGTTTGTTACTGAGGGCAGTATACTATGAGACATGTTTAAAGTTTAAAAAGACATATTATTTGAATGTATCTGAATGCAGAAACCAGTGACCCACTTTCATTAATAACTGGGAAGCACTTCTTGTGTTCCAGCAAGTATTTCTAATGGGGTTCGTGAATCAAGCAGTCCTGAGACAGTTCATACTAGAATGTAATACTGATGTTTGAAAGAAATAAAATGCAAGTTTTATTTCAGGCATGGCTTCAGTTTCTAATGTTTTTCCCCTTGGCCACATTTTTTTCATGGAATCTACTGCAATGTAGTTTTAAGAAGCTGTGTCATGTTTTGCAAAAGAAACACTAGGTATGAAATATATATCCTTTATCTTGCCTGTGGACTCCATGATACAGCTGTAAATTTCTTCTTTCTTATTTATCTCTGATAACAGACAGTACAAAGACATCAATGGATTTGGCATGGTAAGTATTATTTATTTATGTCCTAAAGTTGTTAGCAGTTGTCTTGATGAGACTGAATGCTCTACACCTCTTGCCAGCCTTGCAGTGGCTCTCAGTCCCCTTTCCCTTCTCACCCCAAGTTCCTTAATAGGTCTATTGTTTCATTTGGGGTTAAAGTACAGTAAGTATCATAGTTTGAGCTTCTGAATCTTCTCCCTTACACCTATATATGGCATTCATATGAATTTTTTGCATGATGAGCCTTCCCTGTAGTTTCTAAAAATATGTTTGCGGTCTGAAAATGCCTTCTTCCAAATGGCGATCCAGATTCCTGAACATTATGGATTTAATTCAAGATATATTAAAAAGACTCTGCATGAAGTGAAGACTTTAAATCTGCCTTTATATTTAGCTTCTTTTTTTTTTTTTCAGCTGGTACTGAACTGTGTATTGTAACAGCCTGCTCATTTCTGAAGAGCAGTGATCCTGTCTCCTGCAGAGGCTGCTTCACTATGCACTCCCTCCTGCAAGGTGCTGGGCACTCTGGCCCTCATTCATTGAAGTCTTTAGATACTGAGCTGCTGGACTAAGATCAGAGTCTAACACTTTTCAGGATATAGCTTTCCTCCAAGAAGGATTGCTCATCCTGTACTCCTGTCAGAGGATGGCTCCTAAATAAAGGAAATAATCTTGTCTTTCTGATTTGGTTGTCTGGCTGATGCCTTAGGATTTAGCTTTTATATTTTTCAGATCCTGTACTGCTTTAATGTGTAACTCTAAAGCTCCATATAGCCTGTTAGCTACTGTTCTCCCATTCTGGTCAGACATAACAAATCCCCTCTAGGCCTGAGACTCAAGGAAACCTTGTTGTCCCAAGCCCCTAAATATGTAAACAAAATCTCTAAAAAGGGGGAGCAAACTTGGGGTAATGACATTACCTGAAATTGTAATTGGAGAATTAACCCTGGTATGCAAATGGACCAAACTTAAAAAAGAGTGAAAAACCCGTGACCTGTTGTACATTTTGGGTGTAGCCCTAGGGCTCTGTCTACCCACAGTGTACCTTATTGAAGGCCCTTCAGTACATACCCTCTTTCATTCTCTTAATTTTGTCTAGCCTCTGTTTTCAGGTAGCCCCAACAAGGTATCAGGCAGAAGAGAGACTATTAACATAAACTGGAGGACTTTAAAATCAGCTCAACTTACAATATTCCATCTGCTTTGGCATATAATGATGTTACGGTTATGGTAAGGTGTATATTTCTGTGTAAAAGTTATATTAATAGCAAAAATAAATTAATACCAAAAAATAACCTAACACATTCTATCTTTGTTATTATTTCATCAAGCAATAATGAACTGGGAATTTGGCCAGTATATTAAAAATATACTTATTAAATCCTACATTTTCTTTGTGGCTCCCTTCCAAATCAGCATATTTTGTGATTCTGTGAATTAAGCACTTAGATGTATGTGGACTTCACAGAAAAACAGTGAAACAATTGATTCATGTATGTGATTACCAGTGTACCAATAAAAACAAACCTTTTCTTGGAAGGCAGGAAGGCAGTGCAACTTTGAATTAGGACTTACACAGTAATTTAATCCATGAACTGAGAGGAGAACAGAAAACTATCTCAAACCTACTGGGGTTATGTTCTTCAGGAAAGGAAAAATTTTGGATCATCGAACTGGCACTAATATATATACTGCATTTTAGTGTGAAAAAGAAGAATAAATTTTAAATGTGGCAGTGGTTCCATCCCAAGTCACTCACTTCTGTAGCTATAGTTGTTTGTGGAGGCAACACAGTAAAGCAGATCAGCAGCTCAATTTAATTAACTATTTTCCAGTGGATTTTTGCTAACTGAAGTAATTATCTGTACTCTGTATGATGCACATAGAGCTATATACCAGCATGTAGAAGTGATGCAAAATGGCTGGAGGGGTGGAATGCCAGCAATAACTTCACTCGGTAGTGGCACTATATACTTGTCCCTGACTGGAAACCTGCAAATTTGTTTTCAGTGTAAATGGAAAACAAGTATTAAAAAGACCCTTTCTAGGTAGATAGAAGAGCTTTGTAGTTGACTGAAAAGAATTTGACCTTCTGCCAGAGACACTGCCTGTGGACATGAGCAATCTTGCAATTACTGGCTGTTCCATTTGTCGGAAAAAACATTGTTGTAGAGAATGTTCTGGAGATATGTTTCTTCAGTCTGTAAAGTGGTTGCATGAGAAAAGCCAGACAGGCAAGAAGGGCTGGAATGAAAAGCAAAAACACTCAAAGAGCATTGAAGTTATTAAGGCATAACATGCTATGTTATGTATATAATTTTTTTCTTAGGAGTGGCTTGCAGGTGCTTGCAAGTACTATTTACTAACTATTCTCCAGCGATTGCACTTGTTCCCTAACTAATTTCACTCTTCAGTTTCAGTTTCAGTTTGCATTTGATCTCACATTTCCCAGGTGCTGGAGCAGAGATTCCCCTGCAGCCCATGGTGCAGATCATGGTGAAGCAGCTGTCCCTCAATAGAGGTCCACAGTGGAGCAGATATCCCATGGAGGACCTCACTCTGGAGCAGGGGGATGCCTGAAGGAGGCTGTGACCCTGTGGGAAGCCTGTGCTGGAGTAGGCTCCTGGCAGGACCTGTGGCCTCATGGAGTGAGGAACCCACACTGGAGCAGGTTTGCTGGTCCCATAGGGGACCCACACTGGGACAGTCTGTTCTGGAAAGGCTGAACCCTGTGGAAGGGACCCACGCTGAAACAGTTTGTGAAGAATTGCAGCCAGTGGGGAAGACCCACATTGGAAAAGTTCGTGAAGGACTGTCTCCTGTGGGAGGGACACCATGCTGGAGCTGGGAAGAGCATGAAGAGCCCTCCCCTGAGGAGGGAGGACTGGCAGAAGCATGGGATAAACGGATTGAAACCCCCATTCCCCATCCGCCTGCACTGCTGGAGGTGAGCAGGTGGAGAATTCAGAAATGAAGATGAGCCTGGGAAGGTGTAGGGGTGGAGGGAATGTGGGTTTTAGATTTGTTCTTATTTCTCATTATACTAGTCTGATTTGATTGACAATAAATTAAATTAATTTCCAGGTTGAGTCTGTTTTGCCCATGACAGTAATTGCTGAGTGCTCTCCCTTGTCCTCATCTTTACCCAGGAGCCTTTTAGTATTTTCTTTCCCATGCCCAGGTGAGGAGGGGAGTGATAGAAAGACTTTTGTGGGCACATGGTGTCCAGCCAGGCTCGACCCACCTCTGTCAGTAAAAAGACATTCTGCAAGTGCAATCCTTGGACATGTGACAAGATGGCATTTGTAGTGTTATCCAGATAATCTGTAGCGATTTAAAATCCTATTGTAGTTTCTGTATCACTAGTTTTATTATTTGATTAAAATCCAGCAGAGCATTAAGGATTAAATTTGTCTGAGGATGAATGATTTACAATTAGTTAGAAAAAATAAAGGTATTAAAGAATATGCCAGGTTAATTTATTTGACAAATGAGTGTAAAGCTACTTACACGAACATTTCAGAACAGAGCAGCACCTGGTAGGTAATAAATTTTGTAGAAGCAATGAAAAAAAAAATTAGTTGAGAACTGTAAAAACAATGCCAGGAGGTATCTCACTAGGAATGGAGGGGTTGACTTCCACTGCACCCCACAGTTGGTCCATCCAGTAGATGACAGTCTGGAGGCCAAAGAATCCACTGGTAGGGAAGATATAAGGGCATGCTATACTTGGTAGTTAGGGCATGGTATGGTGGTATCCAGCCTGGGATTTGTACAAGTAATTTGTATTACAATGTCTGCTAATGCCAAACTTTTAGTAATTTCCATTTTAATGTCAATAATACTACAGTAATGTTGACATCTAGCTTTCAAAAATACTACATGTTCTGAATTTGTTTATGTCGGCAACGTTTGTTATTTGTTACAGTAGTGTAGGAAACACCTAGTGGTGACTCATTTAAGCCACTGGTGTCTGTTTGAATTTGATTGTGATTTTGCTGTAACAACAGGATCAACAGCATAATTTGCAGCACTGCAAATGTAAAGAAACAAACTGTTGCAAAAAGTGTAACTATGCATATTTATGTCTGTGGGTATTGTTAGCTTAGGTTGTTGCATTCAAGTGTTGTGAAGTGTTCATGTGTTCCAGATCCATTACTTCACATAGATATTAATAATGTTCCATATATTTTGAACAGTCCTGAGCACTTTAGTTAAACTTCTAAACTTTGAAGAAAAGGTACTGCTAGGCTTCTAGACACACTGAAGTGGGAAGACAAAGAGACATTAACCTATACAGCCAATAATATTCAATTATTTCTAGCTTCCCTTAAAGACAATGGTTTTTTTGGTTTTTTTTTTACTTCGTCAGCAAAGGGGTTATTGCCCCTGTATCTGAGTTTTTTTATAAGTATCTTTTTTAGCAGGTGGGAAGGACATGCAGATTATAGGAAAGGCAGTACAAATGGAAAGTAGATCAATGCTATGGCTGACAAATAAACCATTATTTTACTATAGAAACCACATGGGCTATCTCTGCACTGCTGCTAGTCTGACTTAAGCTCTGCAGACACAGGGTCTGAATCCCTGCTTCTCTCTGTGGGCCTTGGGGATGGTATTTGTTATGGCTCCCTAAAGAAGGTCACACTTCCCTTTGCAGTCCTTGACTCTTCTGGGAAGTGCATTTCCCGCAAGGAGCAGAAACACCTCTTTTGTTACAAGAGCAGTGCCCCACGAGGAATGTATCTAGGGAACAGCCACATTACTTCCCCTGAGAAATGTATATTTTTCCCTAATCTTTGCTTTATAATTCTCATTGCTAAAAAAGATCATGATAGAGAACTTCAGCTAATCAAAGGCTCATCATCAAAAGCAGACATGAAATTAGGAAGGCCAGTCTGACTCCACCCTCCAACACTGAGCTTTTGCCTAAAATTGCAAAAGCTCTCCATTGGACCAGAAAATGTCACAGGGTGGTTTCTGGCCTCTCCCAGAACAATACCACTCTGTCCCTGGGAGTGGTCAGGGGAAGTTTGTGAGTTACCGATGAGCATTGTTGTGCTTGAGTCTTCTGAATCCAGTCAGACCTACAGTTTTGGGTGCTCTTAAAATGCTCTCCCTGTACACATAATATCCTAGTGGTAACAGTAGCTACCAAGTAATGTGGAGCCTTTTGCTCACCTGCCTTCTCATCCTAGTGTGGCTTGATGGCTTCATGATCTCTCACATCTTCCATATCTCACAAGAGAGGCGGTGCATTTACATTAAAAGCCTGGAACAGATTTTGCTTCCATGAATTTGTCCTAACCACTTTTTATTTATGTAAACTTTTAGAATCCACAACATTTAGGGAGATTCACAGGTAAATTATGTATGCATGCAAAGGTACGTCTTTTCTTTATTTTGAATCTGTTACCTGCTTGTTTCATTTGAAGTTGCTTCTATTGAAAAAGACAGTGGAAAATCATATCCTATTTCCTGTCTCCATGCTACACAGAATTTTATAAACCTTTATCTTTTTCTTCTAGATTAGCTGTTGTCCAGAATGAATTTTCCATTTTCTCATACTGAACCTGTTTGATACTCTGCACCCTCTTTATTGCCATTCTCTTGATTTATTTTATAATTTCTGAGACAGATGAAGAGAATTACATGTCATATTCACCATGTGGGGACACTGTAAATTTATTTCATGGTAGCATAGTACTGTTCTCCTTTTTTTTCCCTCTATTCTTTCTTAATAATTCCTAAGTTCTGTCTGCTTTGACAGCTGTTTAACCATGAGGTGGCATTTTCCTAGGAGTATCTATTTCAGGCCATAATAGTAATTATCTATTCTAGGTACACCACTGTATATGTTAAGCTGAAATTATTTCTTCCCATATATATCACTTTATGGTAATCTCTACTCAATTTTTCTGCCATTTTATTACCTGGACACTCAGTATCAATCACATCACACTTGCCACATATTTTTTTGCAGCTCTTCATATTGGGCAACATTTTTAATTTACCTCAGTCACTAAGTATATCAGCAAACATCATCTGTGATACCTATTTTGTCCTGGAAGGCCCTTCTTGCATTTAGCTTGTAAGAGTTTGAGAGAAGAGAGTGTATTAAGAGAGGAAATCTTCAAGAAACTTGTGCCCATGGGAGGAAAATGTTCCCCTTCCTTCTCCTTCCATGCTGGGCTCTAGCTATTTTTAGAAACAGAAGACCTCATAAAGCTCAAAGGGAGATGCCCAGGTACTAGTGGTACCTTTCTCATTTCTTCCCTACATAATTGGATGTCTTCTGCAGTTAGAGAGACCTAGTAAATCAGCTTTCATATGCCATCTCCATGAGCTCAATTGCCAGGAAATTTTATTATCTAACTTCAGAAAATTCCCTAAGAAATCGAACCATTTTCCCAGATGCCTAGACTTGAGGATGCAGAATGCCGTATTGAGAGTAGGTATAATATTAAAACTTGCTCTCAGTAAATTAAAAGGGAATTTGGTTGTTTGTGTTAATGAATGACAAAATGCAGTCGTTAGGCTTGGGAATGATGCCCTCTCCCAAGCAAGCACAAGGATGATGGAGTGCTCTCTTTATCATCCAGCATCCAGGTTCCCTGATTCCCTACTTACTCTTTGCACCAGGCTTCTCAGTCCTCTTCCCTTCTGACACAGAGTTAATACTGACCTTGTACAGAAAAGCTGATTCCTCATACATCTTCTTCTCTTATCCATCAACAACTAACCCTAAACACTATGCCAAAGATTTCTAGTACTAGATGTCCTCTTTCCCCTAGGGACAGGAGCCCAGGGGGAATTTCCTGCCTCTTCATCTCAAGCAGACATGGGTTCTTATTTACTAATCCTGTTCGTGTCCTCAGGCACATATTCCCAGACTCATGAGTTTTCTCTGACTCCCTTCTGCCAAGCCCACTGCATTCAGTGATTGATCTTGTATCTAATTTCACTAGTCACAGTTTTTCTTGGCAAAACTCTGAACAGTCTTAATTTGCTGATGCCATTTGTCTAGTTAATTATTGGGTTTGGGGTATTTTTAATATGATTGATATCTCTGCCAGGATTGCAATAGCTATTAGCAGAATTGTGGTTAGTTCATTAAAATACAAAATGTTGAAATACATTATGATATTCTGCTTTTGACCTTAATTACTAGAGTATTTTATATACTTTCATATCATTTATTATTATGAGAAGGAGTTTGACAGCCAGATACAGTAAAAATATGAAGGTATTCCAAAATCAGATCAAAACCCAATGCTGTTTTCATTTGAAGCCTAAAATTATGAGTCTAAGTTTGACAGGAAATACTTACACAGACAGCTAAAGGAATAGTGACTGTATAAAACACTTATGTGATTATACCAGCTCATGAAATTGCTTGTACTTATTAATTTTGTCTCCTTTTTTTGGCTATATGTGTTATAGCACAAAGATCTGACAAGATATGAGCAAGTCTTACTATTGATGATGGCTGAAAGAAGAGCCCTTTTGCATGGGTAGAATCCGAAGCAGGCTATCTTGCAGATTTCTTTATTATGCCGTTCATTTGTGTAAGAACAGGTCAAACATGAATGACATTTATGTGGATTTTTTGCATTCTCCAAAATCATGAAGTGACAGGATAGGCCTATAAACTAAAGATTGCTGTTTAACTGTCTTTCTGCTAGCAGCTGGAAGCTATTACAATTCTGAAGCTTATATAGACTCTTCACAATTTTTGTGCATAGGATTCTGTTGTACTGGAATTCCAGAACAGTGGAAAACAAGGAAGCAAAAGCAATACAAAACTATCATGAGAAATACTGGGTAAAAAGAGGGAAAGAAAGAGAAAGAGAGAGAGAGAGAGAGAGAGAAAGAAAGAAAGAAAGAAAGAAAGAAAGAAAGAAAGAAAGAAAGAAAGAAAGAAAGAAAGAAAGAAAGAAAGAAAGAAAGAAAGAAAGAAAGAAAGAAAGAAAGAAAGAAAGAAAGAAAGAAAGAAAAAAAATCTTTAATTTCTGCTAAGCTAGCAAATATAACAGCTCAAAAGTCAGAATTCTTGTAATTCATTTGGATGCATTGTTTGATAAGGAGTATGGCAGTATAGAACACCAGCATCTCTTCTTTGTAACTGATACAGTGGAGAAAGGAATTTGTGTAAACAACCGCCACTCAAGCACTGGGGTTTTTCTCCTCTTAATCTGTTCTTTCTTGCAGAGAAGTGTAAAGCAGTGGCATGTATGGGAAAACAGAATGATAAAATATTAAGTATATTGTGAGAGATTTAGTCTCTGATATGTATTTTGAAAGTGATAGAACAGTGTGGATCCAATCTTCCCATAAAAGACAAAACTGGAAATCTTGGAGAGACAGATTCCACTTTAAATAAAGATCTGGATCACCATTCCCATTTACAGAAATATTTCATTATTAAAGTATCCTAGGAAATTACAAAGGAATCATTCGGACCACAAATTCCAAGCTTTCAGACTTGATTCCAAAAATCTTTGGCCTTTAATCCTTTAATTAAGGATTCAAAGTTATTTCCCCACAAGAACACAAGTATTACTTGAAGGATATATATACTAAAAATTATTATTACCTTGCTGTTTGGGTTTATTTTTTTTCTTTAAATCTATCAAAATAATTTATTCTTTAATGAATCTTCTCATTCTAAATGTTCTTAAAATGTTATTTTAAGAAATTACATTTTAAAATTATATTAAATATGCTTATTCACAACCCAAATCCAGGAAAAAAAATTGTATTCTTCTTTAATTTTCATCAGCAGGAGACAGTTGCAATAAAATAGCTCATGATTAAGTGCACCACAGTGAGAATGGGATTTGTCTCATCTAAATTTAGCCACCTAAGAGTTTGGCAACTGTGAAGTATTCCAAAAAGGTAACTTAAGCCATTCAAGCTAATCTTTCTAGGCTGTCTCTATAGTTTTCAGCAGATTCAGAGCCAAAAAGCTTAACTGCTCCGCACTGAGCCTTGAAAGCTTAACTAAAATACTTCTCCTTTGTTCCACATGCCTTACTAGCCCTCCTTACCTTCACTGTAGTCATAAAGTTTCCTTTGATAGATCCTAGAAACAAAAGGCCCTCACCTTAAAACAGGTGGAGTGGACAAAGCTACAGAATATTATGAGCTGGTAAATTGAGTTGCTTTTTTCCCTCCATTGCTAAATACAATTTCTGGAGAAAATTCAGAGGAAGACAATTAACGTAGTGAAAGATACAGACCTTTTGAGTCAGAGGTACTGACAGCTTTGAAGTCGCTTGCATCTATGTCTCTCAGAAAGAAATCCAAATTGGATACGTGGAACACACAGAAGAAAATAATTTGCAAATATAAAATATATTAGAAAGAAAATATAAAAAATATAAATAAAATATAAAAAATATAAAAAAGAAAATAACTTTACCCTGGTCCTGTCTTAGCTGAAATCAATAAACAAATGGACACGTATCAGGTTTAAGGTTGGTCTGAAGGTTTAGTTTGAACTGAAATGGATGACGGAGAGCAATGACTGGAATGAACAATAACAACAGTGAGGCATCTCATTCTGGTAGCACTTATTCCATTACCCTGATATTGATACACTGAATGCCTTAAAGCGTTATGAAAACAGTCGACAAAATGAGGCGAAATAGGTCATTAATTTTCAAATGGAGGCTACTTCACACAAGTTATTATATTCTTTTTTAAGAAACTCATTATGGTAGTATTGGTTCAGTTATTTTTAAATTTTTATACAAGTTGCAATTTATGACTTACTAGATATATAAATTCTATGGGCTCATAGTCATAGCAGCTAAAAGTACCAATCTGTCAATCCATATGCAATTTAATTCCTAAAGAATGCACTGGAAAAAAATGACAGCTATGATAACAATGAGCTGTGAGAGAAATAGCTCAAATGGCAATTTTTCCTTGGCATATACTTTAATGGGTTTATATTATGAGGAGCTTAGGTCAATTAAATGTGAAAGCAGATCTTTATTATTAGTTCTTTCTTATTGAATGGGTATAAACCATACAGGGTAAAAATTAATGAAAATTCGTATATTCTCCCCTAGCTACTCTGCCTGGTGCTGTGATAGGGCTTGTGGGTTTGTTCAGCTGATTTCCAGCATGTTCAGGGAACACAGGATGCTTTGGGGTGAATGAAAGTCTTAACAATGAGGCTTGCAGTTGTTTCTGTGAACTTGTGAATGCCCAAACTGGGCAAAAATACCCAGAGTAGATCATACGGCTATCGTCCATTTATTTAAAATAAGCATCCTTTTTTCTGTAAAGGCAGCCCTAGACTCTATTTTTCACCTTTTCTACCGTATGACTGAAGTAGTGACTATCCCACAAAAGTCATCCTCTACAGGACTTTCTCTAACTACTTTCCTACCTTCAGGAGAAATGACAATCTCTGCCTGATCTTTATGAAATTATTCTACCCATAGATAAGGACCTCATCACTCTATCAATCAGCAATGCCCAAAACCTGCTGACATTTCATCAAACACAGTACGAGATTCATCGAGTAAAATACCTGAAAAACATAAGGATGGGCCAGTGGTGAGGGAGGCTGAAAGCCTCTGAAAGTCAGTGAGCTCCACTGTGGGTTCTCCATCCTGTGAGATGTATTGGATTGACTGCAAAACCACAAAGCACAAAGCTTAATTTTGCAATTGTGTAATAGCACTGCATATGAAATCTAGGAAGCTATTTAAGACTAGCTAAATTGATTTTAGGGCTTTAGCTAATAACTGTAACTAGGGACTAAAATCAACGTGGGTAGAAAGGTCTCTGCCAACTATTTCAATTTCACTGTTGTGTGCTGGGAACGAAAGAAGAGTAAGGAGGTTTTGACTAAACCAATTTAATTTTCTATTAGCAGGGTTAATAAATCTTTGTTCTTTTAACTGCTGTGATTTGATTACCACCTTTTTGAGTTGGGTGATCTGGAAAAATTATGACTTAACCACGTAGTATTTTTAACCCACTGATATTTTGATTCAATATTAGTTAAAACCTTGATTTTAAAATTATCTTCATTTCTGCATAGACTACGGACATTTTTCATACTTGAAGTCTAAGCAGTAATGTCAGTTTTGTAATGTTTGCTTGTTACGAAGCAATGGAATTTGGCTTCCACAAACATTAGCAGAACTGGTTTGTTCTTTGGATAGCATAATTGAAAAATAAAAACTATGTAAATTAACAGAGGTACATAAGCTTGCCCACTCTACCAATAAAAAGCTTTATCCAGTAGTATTTCACACTTTCAGTAATTCACAACAGTAATTAATAATCATCTTCTTTTAGAATTATGTCTTAGAAGTAAAGAAAATATTTTATTGAAGGAAAATATGAATATTTTATATAAGGATAAATTTTCCTGTGGTCATCTTGAAAAAGACTCATTCTAGAATTAATAAATGAGAGTAACCAGTTGTGATTCTGTATGTTTTATAAGAAAGAGCTGATTCAGTGGGACTGAGTGCAGTGTTTCCAATTCTTTCTGGCAAATGAAAAAATAAAGAAGGAAGGAATGAAGTCAGGATCATACCATGGGAATACCATCACATTTTTCTAATTAATTCCATTCAAGAAACCTTAATTGAATATTTTGGAGTTAAGATAATAATGCTGCTAAGCAGCAATGCAATTTGCTGAAGTCAACAAAACATGACTGTGATAATGTAAAGAAAAATTCAAAGACAGTGAATTTTTCCATTGGTCATATCTTATTCCCTTAGGATTTTATTTTCTGTGCTTTAGTTCTTAACCTCAGAGTCATATTCATGTATTATTAAATCACGAACAACTGTTGTTTAAGAATCTTGGCTTCCTGAGCCCAGTTAATAATCCAGATGAGCAGTCTACCTCCCTAGGGGAATTTTCCTATGCGGAAGCTGGTATGACCTCCAGTCAAACAGTTTGCACACATAATTATATTTTTGATAGGCTCTACTTGTACACATTATTTGAAAATAATTTGTAGTGAATTTTGTCTGGAAATTTGACCCATTACTTTTGCTGCTTTACTTTTACATCACTCCTTTTAGTAAGTAAATAATACCTTTTTTTGCCGTGGGATACTCAAATTAATCAAACAGCTATTGAGTTATGCACTTGACATCCTTCCAGACATCATATGCCTGCATTATTTGGCAGAAGGCAAAAGTACACGTATGTATTGTGAGCAACACTTCATATCTATGTATAGTTAAGCTAAGAGGACAGTGGTTATGCTGTTCTAGGCCTGTGTAACCACACATCTTGGAATGTTTGAATGAACTGCTGAATGAACTTCAGTGGCAATTAAGTTAATGAGGTTTACAAAGGGCAGATACCCCCTTTCTAAATATTGATATCTGCCACATCCCCATTCAGGCCTTTAGTAGGTTCCAGGAAGCAGGAAGCAATGCAAACTAGTCCTAAGTAAAGGTATCCATTGGTCAAAACCTTTGACATCTAGAAATCTCTGGCTGTGTGCAAAATCCCAAGCCAGCCAGACTGGGCCTTTCCTTTTTAATTCCTCCCCTATGGTTTGACAGATCTTGTAGGAAAAAGTGCAGAAGAATTAATAGAGTCACTGATAAACTCTGTAACTTTGCTCAGCCACTCTGAGGTTCAAACAGTCCACCATGGGCTGGAGTAAATGTCTACACATTGTAAAATCTTCCTGGGTTTGAGAAAAAGGAGTAAATAACTGGAACAAGGAATTAAAAATGAGCTTGGAGAGGATCTAAGTAACTTGGGACCTTTCTTCTCTGGAAGAGTTTTACAGTATCCTAGAGAACTCCCTTTTATTGTGCTGTTAGCAACTGGGAAGCCTTTCTCCTGGCTGGATGCTTATTTAACTTGGAAGGCCAAAGCCATTTTGTTCTGTAGTAAGTGTTTCAATTAGGCATATAGTCTTCAACATCTATTTCCAGAGGAAATCAAGGGACTGGCTATTTCCATGTATTTCTGGCATTCTAAAGTTATTTTTCTAATCCACGTGACTACAAATGGTGGCTTCCTGCTTCTACTTAGCACTGACTGTCAAAGGGTAAGAAAGTACAAAGCTGATACATGGTAAATGAACTATCTTTTTTTTTAAGGCTCATGTTAGAGATAACTGAAATACAGAACAATACCATCACGGTCACTTCCAAACATGGTAAAATGAAATAATGCTTTCTGGAACAACAAAGGTATCTTTTGTGCTCTGATAAAGCTGCTGAACTAAGTAAGTATGCTTAAACAGGAACTGCTTGTAGACTGTAGCTTGAATGCCAATTTTCATATGAGGATTTATTTTTAGATGCAGTTCATGAATTGCTAAACCTAAGATATTCAAGCGGAAGTGCAGAGCTGTTGCTGCAACAGTGTGCTAACAGTAATTGTGATTAAAACAGAATAGGTAATGGCACAAGCAGAGCAACTATATATATTTAGATTTCTTCTGATCCAGTATTGTGACAACTGAAGTAATGCATGTGTACATGTGTTTCATCACATGCTGCAAAATTTAATTTATTATTTGTGGTTTGATTGCTTATATAATCTCCACCTCAAACCAGGACTCTACAGTCATCTGCTAACATATATTGTAAATGGAATACAGACAGAAAGGAGACTACAAAGAGATAATAAAATAATAATGGTCTGCATGCTTGGTTTTGCTTGGTTTCTGCTCGTCAATAGCCTAAGCGTGATAAGTGTTCTTTGTGTGTCACAGAAAGGGAAAGCTTTAAGGAAGCATTTGAAGGGGCCTTATGAAGTAAAAGAGAAGCTTCTTTTGAAGTGAAATGGAGAGAGACAACAGCAGAAGCAGGTGAAGCATGATGGTGTTTGCTCCAACACAACGTGTGAAAAACACTGGGTGATGTTACAGGCAGTGGGAGGAGTCAGCACCATAAAAACAAGCAGCACCTTAATGAATATAAAATGGGGAACCATAAGGCACAGGTGAGGACATTTAGCTTATGCTTGCTGTGGTGGGAAAGGATTATACACTGAGCAGTCCCATGATTTCAGGTAATGATCTGTGTATAAACATTTGCCTCTGCTGCAAGCAAGGTAATGTTTGTAGAAATACAAGAGGCAGTCAAACCCCTTCTTAGGGAGTTTTGACAAAGCATACAGCTAAGGAGGATTTGGAAACTGAATCATATGCAGTTTTTAGTTTAAAAATCTTGGCTGAGCAGAAGTATGTGGATGGGTGATAATTCTAATGAGTATCAGTTTTCCACTACAAGTTGGGGCTATAACTTTCCATTTATTTTAACTTGCATGAAATTAATTCTAAAATCAGTCTTCTCACATCTGTTTTGTTTTAATGTTGTTACACTCTGCAAGGAGACTGTGGTTTAGAGAGTTAATCAGAAGCAAAATTTGTAATGGGTAGAGGAGAAGAATCTATGTGGTTATTGAATCCCCACAATTGTTTTTCTCTCTTGAGACCTGCTACAAAGTGAAGTGAAAAAGAATCCTTTCACTATCTTACTTTGAGCTTTGGGTTTGTCTCCCTTACCTTA
The DNA here is from genome assembly GCA_013397975.1 of Machaerirhynchus nigripectus. Lineage (NCBI taxonomy): Eukaryota > Metazoa > Chordata > Aves > Passeriformes > Dicruridae > Machaerirhynchus > Machaerirhynchus nigripectus. The sequence continues at coordinate 2,151,204 of VZRQ01001291.1, forward strand.
TTGTACCAGCAAGCAGACCCATTAAATTAATAGGGATGAATATGACATTAGTATCAAACAATCCATAGAATTGTTGAAGATGCCACCGAAGATGCACTCTCTAGTATGTTTAAGTCAAAAAGCTATTCAAAATGAGAAGTGCAGTTATTCTGGGATAATAAATAAACCAATATGCTACTTTTGATTTGTTGATACCTCTGAAAGTATTGGTCTGATTTAAACTACTTCCAGGTGCTACTGGTGTCCTGCTCTGCACTGCTTGCATTGCATGTTTTATTGTGTTATACCTGAGACAATCTGCTAGAGAATTGTGAGACAGGAATGAACAGAACTTTTTCCCAAAAAACTTCAGCTTATAATAACTTCAGCTTATAAATTCAGCTCTTGTTTGTTTGTTTATCCTCCAGACTTATTTACATAATAAATTTATGTAAAATAAATTTATGCCCAAATTTACATTTCTCCCAAGCAATATCAGAAAAAGAAAATGATAACATGTTATGTAATTTCTGTCATATTTCTTTTTTTGTTTGTTTGTTTGTTTGTTAGAGAAGTTACCATATCTTTTTAATTTGCCTGCCACACGGGAAAAAATGCATGCTGTATCTTCCTTCTTCCTGTCTTTCCTTTGCCAAAGTACCGCTCCTCTGAGAGACCCCAATGAGTCTTTTTGTGACTGTGTGAGGATGTACCTTTCCTGAACCTGGGCATGTCATGAATGAGAGTGAAAGGTTGCTAGACAGTCTTAGGACATGTCTTTGTTAAGATAAAAGTCAAATTTAGGTCAGACTTTAAAAGAAAAAAAGGTGAAATCATCCCTCAATAGATATTCCTGTTTATCTATAGGTTGCCTGTGAGGGTAATTCTTCCTGTAGCCTCTTGAGAATGATGCTACATCTATAGAAATCCTTAGGGCACTAGCACAGTTGGAATAACAGTCAGGAGACGTGATTCTCTTCAAATACTACTGCAGAACTCCATACTGAGAAAGTGCAAAGGGGTGTCTGATGAGGGCAAGGCATTTCTGCCTTCCCTCTCCTTGTTGAACTATTTACTGGGTTGTTCGCATGTGGAAATGATTCCAGCAGCTAACTGAAAACCTACAGACAGCTTTGAAACTATCTGAAATATGCAGAGGCTTTGTGATCCAGGAGGGATGGTTACGAGCGATGACTTCACTCTCATGTATCACCCATGGAAAAGATCCCCCATTTCTTTAGCTGCAGCTGTGCTTTCCCACAGCTACCAACGTGACCAGTCCTGCCTAACACAGGGGTGGTCACAGGTGAGAATACCTGAACAGGAAGACACAGGAGACAACTACATGGTGTGCAAAACAGAAGATGGAAGACTGCATTAAAAACATGTCCTGGGTGTTGCTTGGTCCTAGTTTTCCACGCCAGCTTCAGCAGCACAAAGGTAATGTGCACTTATCTGAGTGGCAACAAGGCATAGCAACCCTGATGCTGCATTCACCGTGGATTTTGGCAATCGATATAATGTTGTTTTCCTAATAGTAATTATGGCTCTGAGAGGTATAAAGTGCCTATGTTCATTCCAGTGGAATATTAAGTTTGAAGTCTAAAGTGAAACCTTAATATTTCCACCATTGTCAGTTATTACACTGTTAATAATTTTAGCAGATCTGTCCAGCTATTTCAAGCTTGTGAATGGAATTTTAAAACGGTGTCACCAGGTTTCCTTCTGATCTGACTTCATACCTACAGTTTACTAAAAATTAAAAAAAAGTTTGCCTTGTGATGGAATAACATTCTGGAATGTAGTTTAGTAAGTAGTCTTTTTAAAGTGTGCTTTTTCCTCTTAGGTTTGTATTAATTTTAAATTTATAGAAATCAATTAATATATAGCTATAGTTGAAAAATGAGTCTTGTACTCTCCTGGGCATGTTTATGATGGCAGTAAATGGTTTATGGTCAACTTCAGTTAACACTGACAATAAAGACTATATTACATAATACCCATTAATTCAATCCAACATCCCCTTTTTAAATTTCTTTTTTCTAAATGCAATATCTGTTACTCCACATTTCCCTACTTTGTCCATACTTCTAGAGGAATACTTCTTCAATATTCTGTTTGGAAGTTCCACAGGAACTCAGTTTTATGCTGAATGTCACATTTTTTCCAGGAACATATTGCTGTTAATTCCTCTGATTTCTCAGAGTTTTTAAGATGTGCATATGACTGCCACTCACCCTCTGCTGGCTTGAATGATGAGATTAGGTGCCATGACCCTTGCCAGTCCATCCTTTTTTGGATTTTATTTTCCCTCTCTTGGGTCAATCATGCTGAAGGTAGCTAAAATCTAATTTTATCTAGCATGTCAATGTCACTCTATTAACTTTCCTCTGTGGTATGGTGTTTCCATTATAGGAGTTTAGAGGCTTGGGGAGGGGATTAATATCCAGCTTTAGCCAGGCAAATTTGGGGTTTCTTCCAAAGCTTCTCAGAGTCATTGTTCATGTGCTTCTTTTCTCCTCACATCAGTCTGTTATTTATTCATATCATGGTATGCTGCATTAGCATCTGTAATTCACTGATTTTCCAGTAAAGCTGCTGATGGGCTGCGCAGTGGGAATGCCAGTTGGAGGAAACTATTTCCTTCAAAGTAGTATGCTCACAAAAATGGTGTGGGTTGGACTTTTTTTCCTCAACAGTACCTGCTTGCAACCTGCCAACACATTGCATGTATAAAACAATTTGCCATCTGACACATCTCCAGAAGTACCTCTTCCTGGGGAAGTTTTCCTTGAGGAAAATGTTCACTTTACATATGTATACATATATCATTTCCATGACGATTCACATCGGGTAAGAACTTCGGGTTTTGTTTGTTTAGTGATGTTGAGTGAACAATTGACTCTGCTTTTCTACTAAATGCACAAATGTTGGAACAGCGAGCCTGTCCAGCATAGTTTTCAACTGCTGCTCTAGAGGGAGATAAAAATGTGCTAAAAGGCAGGAGCTGGGTGGTGACTGGGCTGTCAACTAACTTCCTTTCTGCACAGTTAGAAGAGCTCCTCTCCTGTGGGTCACACACTTAGGCAGAACCACATTTGTTTTTGCTTGCTGCCTCACTGAAGAAAGAATCATAGAGTCATAGAACAGCCTGGGATGGAAGGGACCTTAAAGATGACCTTGTTCCAACCACCCTGCGGTGGGGCAGGGACACCTTTGCATCTGCTTGATTTGATTACAAACTTAACACAGTTTTAACTCAGAAATGGGACTTCATCTGTTTGCAATACTGCAACGTGAGGGTTTTTTCATGTCTATTACTTACCCATATATCTGGTTCCTGAACTCATATTGTGAAAACTGGGTCACAATTAGACACCTTATTTTCACATCCCTCCTTCTGTCATCTGTAAGTTCCTGTGTTGATGACAGAGCACTTGTTGCTAATATCCATGCGTCTGGCACTACAGTACTTCGTACACCCAATCCTAAGTGGATACCTCGCCAGCCTGTCCTGCAATTGTCCACTGGTCTGTGCAGAATTCTCCTGAATCCCAGCATTTCAGGAGAGCTAGCACTGCTGTTTGTCGTCCTCTCTGTCCCCATTGTGTGCGCTGTTAAACAATTATGCGATGTATTGCAGTTTTTGTGTCTTTTTCAAGTTCTCAAAGGCAGGGTCCCTAACAGAGGTCTGTTTCATTCAGGGTTTTAGTCTAACTGATCAGCACTGTGTCACAGGCACCTCTGAACAGCACAATGACCAACCCCACTGGTCCACAAAACAAAAGGGCCTCTGTGGCAACAAGCTGCCACAGAAGAGACACTACCATGGAGACTATTCGTGATCCTGTAAGAAAGATCCATTGTATTTCACATTCCTTTGTTCTGAAAGCAGTAGGAAATATCTCACGTCCATTCATCACGAGCCAATGAGTTATCCCAAGTTGAGAGTTCGGTAACGGGAAAAGTGTTAAAACTCACCAAAAATAGTCTGCCTGGGATAAGAAGAGTAGAAAGGAAGTGAAACATGAATCAGCTAAACTGGAAGAGTACCCACAAGTACTCAAGCTTCAACTTGAGAATTAAAGTATGAAGAAAAGGGAGTTACCTGCACTATCCAAGTAATCATTAGTGTCTGAATAAAGTACATGGGTGTATGTATACATAAGCAGAAGAAGGACTGAGTAGAAAAAAGGAAGAGATTGAAGCTGACTTCTTGTGGTATATGGCTAAGGACAATGTACTTAAATTTTAATTTGGTTATAGGCATTTGCAGTCTTTTTTACATCCCTGAACATTGTTTCAGTTTTCCTGAGTTGCACCTGCCTGTTTTCCCTCAAGTAATATGTGAAAGAATATTTTGTGGGTAGGTGCACTACAAGGAATACAATCCAGAGGCTGCAGACAAGGCATGTTGTTGCTTCTATCAAACATTCTTTGCAGGTGTGCAAGACCCACATGTTCATCCAGCACCGGAGGGCCAAATGACATTCCAGGAGCAGCTGCCCAGCCACTACATCCATGCTCAGTGTATGTTCCCACAGGGAAAGTTGAAGATCCTATCTCAAATTTCTACCTGAAAAAAAATCTAGGATAATATTACTTGGAAACATTTTGTAACCCATTTTGTGGATTATTTACCCCAAGATAAGAATACAACAGTTCTGTGAATTCACTCAAACACAGGCTACAAATCTGATGGTAAAAACTTAGGGTTTTTTCTTTATATTCTTTGTAGACATGCAGGAAGAATTTTAATAAAAGTTAGTGCATTCTTGATGTTAATGCAGATTTGGTTTTATTTTTTTTCTCTGACTTCTGGGTATTTTTAATTTTAGGTATCACTCTTTCATAGTTCGCTTCCAAGCGAGCATCTCTCAGTCAGTATATGATCTCAACCTTATTTTTGGAACATGTAAAAATACCAAAAGGGTTCACTAATCTTCTGATGAGATAAAATTACTTCTGAAGGATAAAATTAGCATGCTGGAAATTTTCCAACAATTATATTTTTACAGCCCTACCATGTATATTATACAGTGTATTTTTAAAGAATCAGTACCCTGAAATATACATGTCTATGTCTTCTGCAAAGTATATTTTGAAGAAAATTTTAATATGATAGTTATTTTTAAAAAATCTCTCATTATTTATGAAGAATTGTCCACATTGTATAATCTTATTATTACAAGAAATAAAATATTAGTAATGAAACAGGCATCCTAATTTTGGCTGGGATAGAGCTAATTTTCTTCCTAGTAGCTGGTTCAGTGCTGTGTTTTGGATTTAGTATGAGAACAATGTTGGTAACACTGATGTTTTAGTTGTGGCTCAGCAGTGCTTACTCTAAGTGCGGGGCTTTTCAGTGTCTCGTGCTCTGCGAGTGAGGAGGGGCACAAGAAGCCAGGAGGGAGCATGGCCAGGACAGCTG
>VZRQ01001291.1:2161229-2248719 GCA_013397975.1 Machaerirhynchus nigripectus
CCGGCGCTGCGGGAGCGCCGCCCCGCGGCCGCGGCGGGCACTGCGCCAGAGGGGGAGCCCCGCGCCAGCGCCGCTCACTCACGGGCCTTTATTTCCCCCTCGTGTGGGGTTTCAGGAACGAGCTGTCACGCCTGCCGTGTAAAATCAGTTCTTCCTATGAGTACTGAAGCTGCCTAAATTTTGTAAGAGCCAGGAGCAGCAGTGGGTTTTTTTCCCGCAAGTCAGAGAGGACAACATCCATACACCACTGTACAGAGTGAGCGCACCTGGAGGAGGGAAGGGGGAGCAGTGGCCGGCCGATAAGATTAGGGCAATGGTTTCTTTCAGGGAGTGTGAGATTTCAAAAATTTGTTCTCTATTTTGCTTTGTCAGAGTAGAACTGTGAATTTCATCTTTCAGGTAATTTAAAGAAAAAGACCAAAAGCAGTTAAAGGAGATGGTTACTATAGCAGCCTCTGTTATTTTATGGCCCGAAAATTGCATTTAAAATTGTGTCAGCTTAGTATGAAATGTGCTGACTTTCNCGGCCACCCCGGCAAAGCCCCCCCGTCCCCGCCGTTCCTCCGACCGGTTCCCGGTCTGTGCCCGCCCGCTGCCGTCCCGGGGCCGCTGCCCGGCTGGCAGGGCTCGACCCCCGGAGCGGCTCAGCAGGCAGCAGTGGCCTGGGCGCGACCTCCTTCCCCTCCGCCTCCTGCCGGCCCGGAGGAGCGCGGAGCGGATCCCGGCTGCGGGAGGGTCGGGAGGAGCGGNACAACATCCATACACCACTGTACAGAGTGAGCGCACCTGGAGGAGGGAAGGGGGAGCAGTGGCCGGCCGATAAGATTAGGGCAATGGTTTCTTTCAGGGAGTGTGAGATTTCAAAAATTTGTTCTCTATTTTGCTTTGTCAGAGTAGAACTGTGAATTTCATCTTTCAGGTAATTTAAAGAAAAAGACCAAAAGCAGTTAAAGGAGATGGTTACTATAGCAGCCTCTGTTATTTTATGGCCCGAAAATTGCATTTAAAATTGTGTCAGCTTAGTATGAAATGTGCTGACTTTCCTACAAGAAGAAGGAAACCACAGGGTAGAGGCTGCGCTGAACAGACCAAGATAAAACACTGCCAGGAAGCTGGACTGAATTTTTCTCCTGTCTGAGCTACACTGACATGTAAATTCCCTCTGTGGGAGCCTGAAGAGAAACCTATTCTAGTTCTGCTTGACTCTAAGCCTTTTCCTGAGCATCTGAGAATCATTCAGCTGGAGTAAGGTAGGTTATGATGACAAAATATTTGAATGATGTCCTGAAAAATTTGGTAGTTCTTGTCCTGTGGATGCAGAAAGGTTTAGTGTTGGAAGCAAGAAGTCAAAGAACTGAAAATAGTTTTACTTGTATGGATATGTCTGGCAGCTGGAATGCCACCAAATAGGGAGTCCTGTTATCAGCTGGGTTTGGAAACTGGAGGAAGAATTTCAACATTTTCATGTAGCTGGGGATCACTCTCATTTTCTGCTTTCCATCTTGTCTTCTCTGAAGCAATTCATCCTACCTTAAAGAGCTGACTCAAGAATTCCAATTACTGTAAGCCAGCCAGAAATCTGTATGGGAAAGGAGTGGAGGAAAGGAGAGGGCAGAGCATCTTGGGGTTTGGAGGAAGAGTGGAGAGCAGCATGGCAGAACCAGTAACATATTGAGGGTTTTTTTCTTGCAATCAGCTTGAAGACTTCTCAGGACATTTCCTCCTTCCCCTGGAGGCTGTATTCTCTCTCCCCTTCTCCCACCCTACAAAGCTGTCTTTGCACCCATCTACACATTGACATCCACATCATCTGGCAAGAGGAGCCCTGTGTTTCCCTTTTGCCAGCAGCCTGTACTGGGCCATGGCAACTGCTGACATTGCCCATGCTTGGAACTGGCCTTGCTTAAACAGTAGGGGTGGGGTTAACAAACAGATCTTAAATGCACGTCTGGAAATGACAAAGCTGCCTGGCAGGACCACTACTCTGGTCTGTAATGAGAATTACCATATTTGTTAAGTTCCTTGAACTTCTTCCAGTTATCCTGAAGCATAGTTAGTTCATTCCCAGTGACAAGTGGCTCATTATAAATGAAGAAAATCTTGGCTTCCAAGACTGCCTTTGTAAGTAGTGAGCACTTGAGTATCGTGTTTCAAATGGAAGGCTCCAAGGTATCTATTGAAGGTTCTGTTGGTTTTTTTCTTTCTAAAGAGTGGCAGAAGGGAGACATAGTACTCCACCCATTTCCTTGCAGAAAGTCTCTCTATAAAGCAGAGAGAAAAACATGGACTTCCCTATAAACTTAGTTATAAGTCCATCTGGGAAGACTTCAGCCATCACAGTGGAATGACATCAACCCAGACTTTCTGTATGAACAAGCAGTTAGTGACTGAACTTTCCTTAGGGCTCACGAAGTTCAGCTACAGAGGAATATCAAATATCCAGACCGTGAGGAAGAGCTGAGAAAGGGAGGAGTATTCTAGGGGAAAAACAGAAATCATTCTCAAGCCTGACATCAGAACTGTCTTGTTCAGCAGCTATATTAGGGCAAAGCAAATTTAAACCAGCTTTTCTACATTAATATCACATTAGTTATCCTCAAACCATGCTACTTTGTGACAGGCTGGAAATAAAGAAGAGGAGATGCTTCCTCATGCAACATGTAGTTAAGCTGTGGAACTCCTGGATGCAGAACATTACGGCTACAAAATTTTATATGTATTCAAGGGAAGACTGTCAAACTATGGAAGAGAAATTAACTAAGGTGTCCTTACACTACAGAAACTACCTCTGCTTTAAAGTCCACCAGGTACAACTGGTTGTAAGTTAAGAAACTATGAGGCAGGAGGGGCAGACATGGTTGCCTTATTCCTATCCTCTACCCTTGGCAACTACATTTAGCCAGTGTCAGAAACAGGATTTTAGGACAGCCAGGCCTTTGGTCAGGCCAGGAAGGTATTTTTATGTTCTTGTTATAGTATTTTTTTATTTTGGCACCTTCTAATTTACCCACAGATACGTAAAATAGTCATCCCTCCTCAGATTTAGTGCTAATGGAGCAATAACAGAACCAACGCTTTGAAGGTAACTTTGTATATCAAAGTTAACGTTTGAATGTGCACATTTCTGCTATAGCAATAAGCTAGACTGGTGTGAACAACTGGTGTCCCTCTACAAAATCTTGTGCCTGGGGTGATTCTGCTCTGCTTTCAAAACTTCCAGATATCTTTTCATATAACCACATACGCCCCAGAACTCAGACCCATGAGTCACTGTAATCTCCAGATGTTTTAGGAAAGTCCACACATCTTCTCCAAAACCTGAGTTAGCTGCTTTAAAGCCAGGGAGGGTTTCTTTGTATTGTGAAATGTGGTTTATATAGTCCACACATCTTCTCCAAAACCTGAGTTAGCTGCTTTAAAGCCAGGGAGGGTTTCTTTGTATTGTGAAATGTGGTTTATGTATATATCTCCTAGTAAGTGGACTCCAGCTCAAAGTTGGTGTTCCATTCTGGCAAAGGTGAAAAGTGTCAAAACTATGCTAAAACAAATCCACCCTCTGAATTTGGCATCAGAAGCAACAAGCTGTGGTTGAACTGTAGTGCTTATTTAACTGAAAAATTATAATCATAACTTATTATAGACGACAAATATGTCTATAGGGTAAAGATGCCTCAAAAATCATGAGTCACTGGTCCATTATACAGCTTTGAAAGCGATGTTCCCACTTCTTTTTCCATGTTGCACGTATACCCCTATTTTTCATGCTAGATCTTCAGCTAGCCTGTAGCCAGGCTGTTTCACTGGAGAGCACCACTTGTATTATTCTAAACTAAAATTAAAGAAAGTGGTTATATTTGGCCTGGCTTACACTGCCATTGCAGTGTAAACCAGAGAGCTTAACCACATGCAAATCCTTGAATTGCTTGGCTTTTAAAGTTGAATCATAGACTCTTTCTTTCTTCACTGCTGAGGTTCCCATGTAATTGGAATGAAGGATGTTGGAACTGAGCACAGGTTTCCCAGTGGCAGCCGCCAGTAGTTGGATAATGCCACTGACATCAGTGCTGCCAAAGGAGAAAAATGGTCTTTTTAATGTTTTGAGCTCAGAATCAAGAGTTCTGCGTTCCGTTTCTGGCTCTGCCTCAGACTTCTAACAATTCTACATTTTTCCTGCATGTTTCCCAACTACAGATGGGAGTAATAGTGCTTTTTGTCTTTCCCATTTAAAGTATTAGCTCTTGGTGTGGCGCATCAGCCCATCTAGGTGGGGCATTCCACATGTGACCAAAAGGCACAGACAGCACAGTTCCTACAGCCTTTGTGGGATCCTGAAAAAGGCATGTGATGAGTAACCAGGCTTGTCCCTCCTACTTGGCTGAGCTTTGCTGCATGTATATATAACCAAGAGACTCCTCTACACCAGCAATATTCTGCTTTCTTCACTTGTCTGTCTGTCCTAGAAGACCTTGTTTCCTTGGGATAGCAGTTAGCAAAGTGCCATTTTTCATACAGACAGATTCATAATTCTCAGCTGGGTGGGTAACGGAGAAGCACTGGTGACTTTTAAGTCAGTTAAAGCCACATTTTGGCTATTACATGAGAGAGCACAATCGGTCTGGTTTCCCAAGGGTTCCTAAGTTTCACGAGTGTAGTCTGTCTATCCAGCTCTGCTTGGATCCTGACTTTTGAATACACTGAGGGTTTTCAACTATGTTCTACCTTCAACCATATAGTCATAGAAAAGAGAAGCAGAAACATAATATATAACTGCATTCCTCTGGAATAAATAAAACCAGGATGCTCTACCAAGTGGAATGACTCAGACTGCTGTCCACTGAGGGAAAAACAGGTAAAACTCAGCTGGTTTCACCTTCCAGTAGGTAGCTCAGCATGGATGCTGGCTGAATTATCTGCATCCATCTCACTAGAAACCATTGGAAGAGTTAGAGGCAATACAGGGAACATCTGAGGCATTTCTATTTTGAGCAGAGTGCAGAACTCTGTCCCACCAATGTCAGTTCTAAAACTGCATGATTATACTTAGAAGATGTTAAGATAACTGTGTATATTTCCAAGGTGTATTTTCAAATCTCTCTTTCTTGTTTTAGAAAGAAATAAAATAAAATGGAGCACATGTTACTGCTATTCATATTTTTCATACCTATATTGGGTCTCAGTAATGGAACAGAAACTGAACAAGATTTTACTTGGCACCTAAAGAAGATTCCCCAGATTGTAAGAGAAAGAACTTTCTCCCTTGACAGCCCTAAATTTGAAGCAAAAACCAAATTAGAACTGAACAGTGTATGTGGAATTGAATGTCAAAGAAAACTGCCAGTGCCAAGCTTGTCTGACTTGAAGAACCTCTTATCCTATGAGACTGTTTTTGAAAATGGCACACGGACCCTGACTGAAGTGAATGTCCTCGGAGCCGTGCTTGACCCAGCTGGGAACACAACCACACGAAGGCCTTCGAGAAAGAAGAGGCAGATATATGGAACAGACAGCAGGTTCAGCATCTATGACAAGAGGTTTATGACCAACTTTCCGTTCAACACAGCTGTGAAGATCTCCACTGGCTGCAGTGGCATTCTCGTTTCCCCCAAGCACGTGCTGACAGCAGCCCACTGTCTGCACAATGGCAAGGATTATGTCAAGGGCAGCAAAAGACTGAGGGTGGGCCTGATGAAGACGAAATCCAGAGGCAACGGCAGGAAACGCAAAGGTGCTAAAAGAAGTAGGAGAGAAATTTCTGCAGCCGAAGAGGATCCCAAAGCTGCCACAGAATTAAGACGACAATCCAAAGGTAATGGGAGAAAGCAGAGGAGATCTGAGAGGAAGCAAGGGACCTCAGATGGCATGCCCTCCTTCCAGTGGACCCGGGTGAAGAGCACGCACATCCCGAAAGGCTGGTTTAAGGGTGTCTCTGGGGATATTGCCCTGGATTATGATTATGCTGTTCTTGAGCTCAAGCGTCCCCACAAAAGGAAATACATGGAGCTGGGAATCAGCCCAACAATCAAAATGATGCCTGGGAGCATGATCCACTTCTCAGGTTTTGACAATGATCGGTCTGGGCAGCTGGTCTATAGATTTTGTAGCATTTCTGATGAGTCCAATGATCTGTTTTATCAGTACTGTGATGCCGAGCCTGGCTCCACAGGATCTGGCATCTATCTCCGTCTTAAGGAGCCGAACAAAAAGAAGTGGAAACGCAAGATCATCGCTGTTTACTCAGGCCATCAGTGGGTGGACATCAATGGCGAACAGCAGGATTACAACGTAGCAGTACGAATTACTCCTCTCAAATATGCCCAGATTTGCTTCTGGATACATGGGAATGATGAGAATTGCACACAAGGCTGAAGAGAGCTGAACCTCACTTTCTTAGCACCCGCGCTGCCATAGAGTGAAAGGCGGCCGCAAAGGTTACTGGAAGAACACCGCTCCACGTCAGAATGTTTTTGAACTCAAAGCTCACAAGTAGGCTGTGGTGACTTGAGGAATGCTGAACTGGTGGGGGAGGGGTAGAATTGTCAGACAAAATATTTTTAATTGTAATCAACCTAGATACGCACTTAAAATCCCAAACCATATTTATGTTTGCAATTGTGATAAATTCAAGTCATTCATGAGGAGAAAAAAAAATGGCTGCACCTGTTTGTCTTTTTTTTTCCCAGGGGAAGGGTTGAACCATCTCACATTGGTGTTATTAAACAATATCTATTTTTTTCCAGTGGATTTATTTTCTCAGGGTTCTGTTCCAATTCTTCAAACGCAAGTTGTGCATATAGCATGTTACTGTATGTGCAGAATGATCCAGAGAACTGTGTGAGAATAAGAGATTATTCTGGCATTCTCTGAAGACCACAGGTCCATGTTGTGAAGCAGCACTATAGTTAAGGATTGTTAAGTCTGGAAAACTTCCTCTTCTGGTTGCTGCAGGAACACTCCCATGGAAATTCTGAATTTATGTAGCTGAGGGTTACACCTCAAAGACATTGCTCAGTAAAAACAGCAAAAAAGAAATTAACAAACATGGAAGTTTCCATGTTTGGAAGAACACGACACATCTGGACATAGCTTAATGTCTTCAAATGTTCATTGAGAAGCTACGGAAATCTTAAACACATGCATTTGCCTTCCAATTAGTATTTGGAGAGCTGTAGGTTTAGTTTCTAGTCAAATCTTTAGCTTTACCACTGGGAGAAGTCACTGACTCCTGAAGTGGCTACTTGACAATCATTTGGAGCTTCACAGATGATACATATTTTTTGGGTGCTGAACATTTCTTCAGTTTTTAGAAATTACTTTTATACGAGTTCAGCTTCATAGATAAGATAGTATGTATTAGACTGGGAGTTGGAAATCAATATTTTAGTTTGGCTTTATACAGTTTTGCAAAGTGGGTGGTTTTAGTCATGTTATATTCAGACTCCACCTCAACATGATTTACAAGGTTAACTAAAAATTTCTCCCAACTAAATTATAGCACCTTCTGAATGGTAGAACTATCCTGTGCATTATAAAAGGTATCTTGTTAGATAGCAGCAGTAGTTAGCAAATAATTTGGTTCGATATGTTTGCAGAACCATGTATGTAATGAAGACACAAACTGAGCTTGACTTTTACACATATTTAATCACAAACCACCTTGTTAAAAATTGTTGTTGATTGCTATACAAGTCTGTATCTTTTATTTTATGTCAAAATTTTGAAGTACACAGAATTGTTATGGTGCTACGTTAATCTAATACCATAAAAAGATACTGTGCCTTTCTGATCATATCCTTTGGGTTTCAGTGCTTTTAGAATATTGACCACAGTAATATTTAATTTTTTTACCATAAATTTATGCTGACCAAAATACATTTTCTTCCTGTACAGGAGAAAAAAATACAGCAAGATTTAAAAATATTATTTGTTTGTTGGTATCTTTAAAACATGCTTGTAATATCTTTTGATGGAATAAGATGATTTTAAATAACCCACTTTCTTTGTAGATGATTGAAAGTATGTAACCTGACACACTGAATGTGCAGGCAACTTTGTAGTATTATTGCCAAAGCATAAAAATTTAAGACTTTCTTCCATATCATAACCCTAACAATATTTCATTAATTGGAAGAGATCTCACTTTGAAGGAAACTATTTCTTTTGATGTCAACCTTTCCAGGGAACACTCAACTTTTCTTCTCTTATTATTTTTTAATTTTATTTTGTGTGATTGTTTGCAGAAAACTAATAATAATTTTTAAAGTTTAGAAATAAATCTCTAAGATTTTAGGATTAATTATTTTTTATTGTTGTTAACATCTCTATTAACACATGTGGCTTTGCTGACAGTAATTTTAAATCACCTTCATCCAGTATTTAATACTCTCACTCTATGCAACAGACCTATAATATTTTTTAGTCAGCTCTGTAATGTTTCTCTTAAGTGCCTTTTTCCTAGTTACTGTGACAAATAAGATACCACATCATTAATCTAATACAAGACAACCCAGGTCCATGGATTTTTTTAAAAATTATTATCATTGTTGATTTGGGTCTAAAACTGATCAAGATGAGGGGGCTTAGTAAATTCCTTGTTTTGTTGAGTCTTATTTAGGTGTGCTCCTTAGGAGAAGAAATAAAACCTATTTCTTTATCAGTTTGGGAACTGGGAGCAAGGTAAGAATGAAAAATGTTGATGTCAGCTTTCAAATGGTCTTGTTATAATAATCATCTGTTGTAAATATCTCAGCCACAATCTGAGGTTCTCATACCAGGTTGATAAAAACTCTTTGTTTTCAGAGAATAACTACTAGATGCTCAGTGCTTCATTTTGTGGTACTAAGAGATTAAAGAGGTTGGCCAGAGCAACATAAAAATTAATTTCAAACACACAAACAAACAAACCTCTGTGTCTGAGTGCACATGCACAAACACATGCAGATATACAGGCTTGGAGAACACGTGTTGTTTTGATTGAGTCAGCACCTTCAGGCCAGGGAATGCAGGCACAAGAAGATAGAGACAAAATGTTTTTCCTGTTGTCTCTGCATGCTAGGCAACATTTCAGTCTTCCACTTGGTCTAATATAGAATGAAATGCTCTGTGTAGGCATTGTGACTACCTACTGCAGGGACTTCTGGAGTAGTTCATAAATCGAGTAGTTTATAAATCAACTACTTACATGCAATCCCAGGAATTCAGTGTCAATGTAGAGCTCTTGGTACCCACCACTGCAAATGGCACAAGAATTTCTGAGCCACGACCATCTCAGATCTTCTTAAAGACCTGCAGTTATTACCTAGTTATCAACGATAAAATATGAGGAGGAAAATATGATCTCAAGAGATCAGACTGTGCTGCTGTCTAGGACACCAGCAGCAAGGCTAAGTTTCCAGCTCTTGTGATATTTCCCTAAAGGATTTTTCCTCTCTCAGGTACCAGGCTGTACATAAATTTTTTTCATCACTACTAATGCTTTTCCATAAGAATTGGTATAAGTAGATCTTTTTATTTACCTGTATTCCTGGCTTTAGGAAGAAACAAACTCAATCAAATCTCTTTTCTCCTAGAGGGCTACTGGAATTTATAAAGCAAACAAGTTAAGTTTTTTCGGGGCCAAAGATAAACCTCATATGCAAGCCATTAACACACCCAGACCAGGTTCTGCAAGGTATTTGTGCATGTGTTTAATCTGAGCCTCTGAGACACGCTGTGGAAGTCAAGGGGGTTATCTGCAATGTGAACAAATTAGTCTAAGTTTGTATTAACTTAAAAAAAGAAAAGCACAACATTACGTAGGAAAATTATTTGTTATATGAGGTATAGAGTACCCAATACTTTAATAATTGCTTAAAGAAACTCCTTGACTCAGTTTATGATTTACCATCTTAATTTTGCAGATTTATGTGTCTGTGTGGAGTACGAATCAGCACAAATATGGCTTAAGTAAAAAAAATAACTCATCCACATGTGGAGGACAGAAGCAACTGGGGAGTTCTTTCTGTTCTGCTGATAAGGGATGATCTGGCAGCAAACAGCAAATAAAACAGAAAGAAAGAACAAGTAGATGGTATGGAAGACCAGGAAGATGGAGATGGTATGAAAGGGATAAAGAAAGTGTGCAAAGTAACAGATGAAATGGCTGCAAGGTAGAAGAGGGACCTGTTGTGAGAAAGAGTGGGCAGCAGGTTGAGACTTAATAGTATGAATTAAGATGTGAAATTCACAAGTTTCTTGAACAATTTTTCACTGTTGAAGATAAAGTTTTTCTTCCCAGCCAACAGCAACAAGGAAAGGGCTGTGGGAGGACTCGGGCTGTGGCAGGGACCACTAGCAGGCAGGGAGTTTTGACCCTGATCTACAATCCATGCCTGAAGTCGCAGGGATTACGCTTCTGTTCATTTAGGGTCCTTGGAAAGCAGCAGATCCATGTTCTGACCAAAAGGCTTGGCAGTATGAACCTCCCAGTACACTGGATCACCAAGAGTGTAGTGAGTAAAGGGAGTTTCTCAAACCTGACCTTTTCTTGGGATTCCTCTAAAGGCTGTTCTCCACTGGAAAAAAAATCAAACAAAAAATCTCACACTTGAGGCATTTAAATGTTGGCTCCATTTTTTGCATGTATCTAGAAATTCTATGCAATAAATTTTTTTCAAATGTTTTCTGTGTTTGGCATCTGTAGAAATTTAATCAACTACTTCTAATTTTAAAGCACAGATTATTGCAGATACTTCCATCTACAAATTCCGGGATTAAAGAATGACGGGGGGGAAAAAAGAATGTTATTAAATTGAAAGCTTGAAATTTCACTCTAATCTCAAAGGATTTGGAAGTATATTTGGGTCCCCTTTGCACCAGCCTTTTTCTCCAAGTGTCAGAGCATTTAGGTTAAAAACCTCCAGAAGAAGCTTTGAGGATTCTTTCATGTTCTTTGCTTTTTAAGACTGACAGAAATCTTTATATTTTTAACTGTGCAGAATGACAAGCCATTTGAGAAAATAAATGCAAACCTTTGCTCTGTTAAGATATTATATGATGCACTTATTATGTCAATAAATATTTTCTGTTGTTTTTCTTTTCCTCTGTCATGATGCAGTTTGTTAGCTATGGTTGTGTTACACAAACTTCATTCTCTAAGTGCCTGTAATGATTTATCAGTGAATCATCTGGGACTTGGTCGTAGAAGATATTAATGTCTCTTTAAATTTGTTCTGGGAAAAAAACCTCCCTGTCTTCAAAATTATTACTCCATGAGCAAATTTGATGAGTAAAAAAATTTAGTTCAGCAAGGAAATGACTCATAGTCTATTCTGAAAGTTATTAATTCTAAAATAAGTAATTAGTTCTGTTTCAGCTATTTGCTGTAGTTACACTTTCTGCCTTAGACATCTGTTCAACCAGGCCAAATTAGAAGTTTATAAAATATTATAATCTTGGTTTTTAGAATTATCATAACTCTGTGCCCTTGAAACTGGCACTGATTTTATCTCTGACAGTAAAAGGAGAGATTTTTGGCAAGGCCAAGGGCTGCTGGAAATATTTAATGGAAAGTTAAGAAATTATTACAGCTGTGATTAACAGTGTGTCTAACACAAGCAATATTTACCAGAGGTCTGGCAAGGGCTTACCCACCAGCTCTTATATTGGTCCTCACATGGGGAAGAAGCAAGTGCCACAGGGAAATAAATAGGACTGAATGATTTGTGACCTGGAAAAAAGTCCATTTGGGGCTGGTAACAGGACCTAAATGTTTTTATTCCTGAAATCTACTTTTTGCCACCATCCAGGAGAATGTCTTGGTGCTTGAGAAATGTTTCTCAGCCTCCATTCAGGGAACACAAACGGAGACCCAGGGGTGACCGCTGTATCCTCTGAAGGCCATTCCCAAGCCACTGGCACGGATGTGGTTTCTTTGATGGAAGATATGTTCCAACACATGTTACGGATCGCACACTCCCAGGGGCCCTGGGGGCCTTGAACTGGAATCTTATCCAAATGTCTATTCAGCCCTAAAATGTTCCCATACAACCCAGATCCTTGTGCAGGTATTTGTCAGTCATACTCCCGTTTCTCATAGTCTTTAACAAATGCTCAAAGGCCTCCCCCAAATAACAGACACTCAAATCCTCCAAAGAAGTGGCACCTTAGGCAGTCTATTATGCAGGTATTTCTGATGAGTCATTCATTCCTTCTGCTTCAAATATGTCTTTAGACTTGGATAATGGCTAAGCCTTCAGTTGTTACTGCTAAGAAGAGAGATCAGATATACTGGAAAAGCCACACAAATATTTACTTGTGCTTCTTGGTAATTATGTATGCACCATACTTACTGCAGTTGCTGTGGCTCTACTTCTTTTCCATGTGAAAGAGTTTGAAAACTTTGGATGCAACTAAATTGGGCTGGTTTTCAGACAAATTACTCAGCTGCCCTTTGGCTGCAGTTGCAGCACTCTCCCACCCCTCCCCTCCAGTTTAATTTCCAAATTTATGGATTAAATGCCATTTAAAGCTTTGCTTAATCAAGGATGAAAGCAGCCAGGAGACAGCAGACAGCAATGGACCCTTTCTGGCTGTATCTCTCTGTGGACATTTTGAAGAAGGGAGAAAAGGACAAGAGAAGGCAAAGGTGAAGCCCATGATCAACAGCAAAAAATCACAGTGCCTTACTGAACAGAAGAAATTGTGATTTCTATTTTTTCCTACTGTCAGAGGCAACACTAGTTTTTGTATTTACAATTCCTTTGTGTTTTCTTGAATGATTCATCAGCTAAATATTTTTGGCTCTGTACAGGAATGAACCAGTGGTGGTGGGGATACAACATGGCCTTGAACTCCAACAGGGGCTTCCCCTCCCCAAAACACACGTAATAAAAGAGAATGCTAAATTACCCCAAAGGGAATTACTAGTAATACAAAGAGGGGGCAAAAGTCACCTCTAAGAAAAGCACCAGTGGGATATTTGGGAGAAAATTTATGCATAAAGGCAATGGAGACTTTACAGCTACACGTGGCATATGGGTTTTTCTGCCGTGGTTGTCTGTGCAGGACATTGCTGCATTCCAGAGTTGCGGTGAGTTACACGGTGAAAGAAAATCCACCTGCTGGTTGTCCATCCCACCGCAGCCCCACAGCAACAGGGACCTACTGTGCTACCAAACTCTTGCTGCTGATTGTGAGTTTGGGCTCAGACCTGGCCTTCATAAATGGTGGATGTGAACAGAGACTTCCAAGGATGTGGCCACTGACAATTTAGTTTTTATACATTTTGCTCTGCATCTACATGGAGGATGTGTGAAGCCATTTTTAATAACAGTGAGTTGAAACAGTAAGCTCCCATAACCAAACACTGCATCACATTCTCCTCTCATTTACAATGCTCAGCCTTGAAGGGAAATTTGACCCATCACATAGTATATGTATTTACTTGTTATAGAACATTATACACTAGCCATTTGACCTGTAATTTCTTTCAGAAAGAAATAGAAAGGAAGCATATAGTCAAAAGGGAAAGTGGCTTCGTCAGTGTTCAGTTTACTGCTCAATTTACTTCCTTGCTTGCCAATTAACCTGGTACAACAGTGATCTGTGATCCAGTAATGCTGCTCATTTAACTGATGGGCTTGAGTCCTTCACTTCTTGAAACTGACTTTTCCTTACCAGTTCAGACCAGATAAAATCAGGCATATGAGTGAAAACAGCGTTCAAAAGCTTAAAAAACCCCACAAACCCAGCTGCCACTAATTGTATTTCATTATTTCAAATCAGTTTCCAACTTCATTTCATTCTTTCCTGCCTATCTTGGATTGTCTCCAAGTGAGAGAAAATTCCACTTTTAAATTTTTTAAATTGTGCCCATTTTGGATTTCCACCTCATTTTCTACTCTAACGCCAAACCCCTAAAATTAAATTAAATTAAATAATGCCCAACCATTGCTATATAATGAGAAACTTGGGTTGCTGTTTAAGAGAAGCCACTTCAAAGTGCTATTAAGGTAACAGCTGCAAACCAAGAATGAAAGGCAAAATTGCTGAAAGTAAACCAGTGTTTATAGGTCTAAGACAACACATCAAATCTGGAGCTAGCCTTGGGAAATGCTTTCGTAAGCTTTGAGTCAATGTAAACACAGGCTGCCAGCTGAAAGAACAATTTTGTGACGTCCTTACAAAACAGCCCTGGGCTGCCCTGACAGCTCCTCCTGCCATGGATGCTGACTGGGGGAGAGGCCACAGGCTCTGGACCCCAGCAGCAAGCACAGGGTTTAATCTCCTAGGCACATCCTACACTCCAGAGGAAACTGATTTAATTTCACTGGTTTAAATAACTGCAAAAATAGCAATGATTTGACTCTATTAATCAAATTACACTAACTGGGCTGTAAATGGCTCCTATCACAAGATCCACTGTAATGACAGTATCAAAAAAAAAAGCAAATGATCCCTGACAGGGAGATCTGCCTGTGTGGGATCCACATCTGCTCACCACCTGGAGAAATCTGGCAGAAACGTTTCTCGGTAGCTGGATGTGGGTGAGGTTTATTAGACCAGTTATTGAAGCCTACTGCTAAGGTAATGTCTTGTTGCAGCAGCACAGTCTTCTAGGGCTAATCCAAGGACAAAGGCTGGAAAAGGACAGCTGCAGATGTTTCAGATAGGCCTTACCTGCAGCATTTCTTTACATACCATTTGCCAAAGAGAGCATCCCAACTCTACAGAAAGGGCAGAGTCTTCATGCTCCAGTATGTGCAATGCACCTGCCTTCCCTCCCCTTCCCCCCAGTGCGATTAAATAGCAAAAATTTAAAACACCCTAAGTACTGGAAAGAACTTAGGAAATGCCACGCCTCATTATATCCCTATTCCAGCCCTTTCTTTAACACTCCAGGTGGAGCCAGGGCTGTAAGCACAGCCAGTATGCCAAACCTGTGCTGGCTCATCTCTTGCCACAGCTGTCAGAGCCCACATACAGAGCCAAAATTACACAGTCCTGGGGCAGAGAGGTGCAGCCACCTACTTTTCAAGGCCACAGTGTAGCTTTCTTTTTTTAGTTTGGTAAAGACCAGGCTTCCAGGTAAGTATTTTTAGACACATACGAAGTCGCATTTCTAGATCCAGAAGCCAGCCCCCTCTTCCTAATTTGAAAGCAATTTTTCTGTAAATTTTTAGGCTTGTCTGGAAACATCACTGTGGAACCAGCTCCTGGTAGAAACACGATAAAGATACAGCTCAGAGATGCGAGACTGGTGGGAAACAAGGTTACCTAAGAAGCAGATAATTGCTAAAATAACTGGAAGGCTCACTGCCATTCTTAAAAAGATTTGACAGGATTTTTTTCTATTACCTTTTGACTATATGCATGGAAAAAGTTTGGGGGTTTTTTGTTTTTATTTTAGTGAGATTCCAATGTCATCTCTTAGCAGAGGGCTTTTAGGCAGCTCCACCAATTACAGTATTAGGATTTCAGCAGATAATGTTACATGGGGCAATACAAAGGCAGTTGTGATGGTGATGATGATCACCTTCTACTGATGAGACTGGTTTTGGGAAAAAAAAAAACAAACAAAAACCAATCCAGATATTCTGGCCATACCCACAAAACGTTAGTGCAGAACAGCAGAGCAGTTCAGGCCTGTGTCCTGCCTCTCATTATTGCCCCTTCCATATTCACAGCATGCTTCTTTCCCTTGCTACCTGTGTCACATACACATGCCGTGAATGAGTGCAACTAGCAAGGAAAAGAAACCTGCGCTCTCAATCTCTTAATGCTACCACCATCCTTACCTGAGAGGCATCAAAACCTCTTCCTTTTGCCATTTCCAGCTACTTGCATCATTAAATTTATTGGGAGACAGCTCCAGATGGGCACACTCATGACCCTGCAAGTGAGGACCTTGCTGCTGACTCCCACGTGCCCGGCTGGGCGTCTCACGGCAGATGCACAGCTCCAGGTGCTTTTGTAGCAGGGAGGGACCTCAAGCTTGCAATCCAGAGAAACAAGACATAACACAGCAGGGCAGTTGTAAGTGTGATACTCAAACAGAAGAGGAGCTGATGATGCTGTCACAGCATGTGAGACCCTGACCTTGTGCCCACGCACTGCTATGTCCTGTCTCCTCCCTCACCTCTCCCGTCATCCTCCAGAGACCTGCAGCTGCTTCTTGTTTCTGTCTCTCCTGCCAGATGCATGAGCAAGCCACGCGCAGGAGAAACAGAGTTTGAGGATCCTGCATTTGAAGGTCTGAGGAGGATGGATAGTCCCATCTCTCTTCCAGAGCCACTCTGCCCTGCTATCTTTGCAGTGTGCTGAATTCTCCCAGGACAATTCCTGATGCACAAAGAAATACAGTCAGATGAAAAGCAGGATATGGAGAGACATTCAGCCCACAACTTCCATCTTCCTTCCCAAATTTCTTCCTTTTCTGTAAAGATTTAGCAGTGCACTGAGTCTTATTAATGTCACAGAGCCCAACAGTAGTGCTGATACCAGTTTTCTACTACCTATTGACTAGTACTAATAACACTGATACTATTTAAACAGTCAAATTTCTCCCTTTTAAACCTTTTAAAAATTATTCCTTTTAGAATTTTTATTTCTGTTCTTCTTTACCCTTTTTCTTTTCTTTTTCCCCCCCGAAACGGCTACACACTATGAACCCATGTATGCTGAAACCACAGCCCTTCAGGAAGGTCTCTGAGAACACAGAGGAGCATAGGCTGACCACAGCCCAACAGTGCAATCCTGCTGGGGAAGGCACGGGTGCCACAGTTCAACAGAGTCCTGAGAATACCAAGATTGAACTGAAATCTAGACAACTTGATTGGCAAGGAAGGTTTGAAGAAAGAGGGCATAAACCAAAAGCTAACTCTCCAAATACCATCACTGCTACTGCAAAAAAAAACCCCAGCAGCTCTCAGGAAGAAGGTAATGATGTTCTTCAGTGGTATTTGGAAAGGCTGTGGACTGATGGAGGTCTTCGAGAAAAATCTGCTGTGTATTACCCAATTTTGGTTTTAGAGCAGGGGAATAGAGTAGATATACGTGATTTCTATCTTATCATTCTGCCCAGCAGTCCTAAAGTGGAAACTTCACATGCTCTGAGTGCATTGCCTTTGCAGTGGAATGCAGAAAGCTGTGTTGGTCTTGTTTATCTGTAGCAGAAAGCCAGATTTTAAATGAAACAGTATGCACAGTTATACTGATCTTTTATATTGGCAATAAAACGCTTTGGCTAAGAGAAAAATATTGTATTTCACACTAGAGTCTGTCCCAGGAAAGCATAGATTGGATCAGCTTAGCTCTTTAGTTTGGCTAGGGAAAAATTATTCAATTTCAGTTGCATCTCTCCTCCATCTCTGACAGATCTATCAAAATACTGGATTTACCAGTTCAAGTTTCCAGCCACTGTAAGTTCCGTTTCAAATGGAAAAGCATGGCTGGCATGCTGAATGCTGCTACTAGAAAAATAATATTCTCAAAGCCTGCCAGCTATTTCAAAGGTCATTAAATGACAGAAGCACATCCGTGACAGGCTCTTCATGCAAACTGTGCTGAACTGGGTTGTAATTACTTCATACATGAGACCAGCTACTTCATATTAAGATTTCCCCAGCAACCACTTGCAATACTGCAGCAGAGTCAAGTCAAATTCGTTAAAATGTAAGTTAGGACTATTCCTATGTTAGCCTCAAAGGGGTAAAGGTACAGCAAAGAGAGCATTGCTGTTTTGAGATGGGGGATTTTCCTTGCTAATGACAGGAGCAGTTCATGGGATACAGCCTGGCTTAGGTGTCCCTGCTTCCAGGCCTTGCAACTCTTCTGCAGTTCTCTGCTTCTCTAAAATATGCAGTTGAATGGAATGTAGATGATTTGCCCATTTCTCAGCACGCACTCCTCATCTAAAGAGAGATGGAGGTTGTTAGTGATATGTTTGCTAATTCTTGGAGGTATTTCTGAGAGCTGTTAAAAGCACAAATCATCCAAATCCAGCCTTCAACATCTGTTGGGGAAAAAAAAATAAAAAAGCTGTCTGAAAAATCCACAAACCAGGCTAAATGACAGGGTAGGATTAGACTCAATCTTGATGATCAGTCATGAAGCCAAATATCTAAAGACACAAAATATTTTAACATATACATAAGCCACTTTATTACAATAAATAATTTCCAGGATTCTAAAATCCCAGGGAAATCAATCCTAGATACAAAATACTGTATTTTTGGTGGACAGAACAGTGTAACACTTCTCTAAATTACATTTTTCTTCACTGAATGTATATGTGCAAGACATATATACCAAGACAATATTACATCTCAGTAATCATCAAGAATATAATCTGTCAGGCTGTGTTTTAAAACCTCCAGAAAACAACTCTCCACTGAGGAACCACAAGGTGCACTCTTTTTTGAGGTAACTGAAAATACTGGAAAAACCAGGTAGGCTTAAGTGTACATGGACAAAAGTATTACCTGTCCTCCAGTAACACGGTTAAAGAGCTACTCATGAGAAATAGGTTTATTTAGTATCTCAGACTAAAAAGTGTGTGTAGCATTAGAGAATTATGCACACACACATGTTAGTTTTATAATTACTACCTACAATACATTTAGTTAGAAAAATCTGCTCAGTATCACTATGTAATCTTTTTATGTTACTTTGAAAAAAACCACTCTTTTCTATAGGGTCTCAGTTAATCAGCGGGAATCAACTCACTTGTCTGTACAAGGACTACGGTAACAAGGTGTTTTCATCTGCATATTTTGGATTCTAAAATATAAAGTTCAAAAGAGAAAAAAAAGGTAACCAAATAACTAGCCTAATTTAATTTCACAGAAGTGTAGGAAGATGTTTAAAAACTGTCCATGCACAAACCCAGATGCACTGCTGGGTGATGCGTGTGCAACTGGAGTTAATGGAGTTTTATGTCAATTCAAAATTAGGTTCAGTGTGTTCAGGCTGCCTTGCCTCTCTCCCTGTCTGGGCCTGGACCATGCCTTAAAGAGTGAAACATTTTAGCCATCCTACAGGAATCACAGGCAGTCAAACATTTTGAGAGAGAAGTGCATTTCCAGCACGATTTGCCTTGGAGCCAAAGGTTCTTTAAGCAAATTCTACACAATCAAATCTTGAAGAAAACAAAAAGAGGCAAGCAGCTGGATTTCCATCAATACCATTTCTGAAATGACAGTGACGGGAAAGTAATTCGGGCGCAACACCAAAAACTTTCACAAAGAGAACTGCAATACTTGGGACCCAGGCAGCAAGGAAAAGTCACCAGCTACCTGCAATCTTAAATGTATTTAATTATCTATATTTATTTGCATATTTAAATATATATTCAAAATCAGGGCACCTCACGTCCCGCAAAACACAGAGCTGGGAAAGCTCAGTGTGCCTGTTTGCCCCTGAGCAGCAGGGAAGCTAGACAAGTGCTGGATACTGTCATGATGGAATGGAGGTGAGCTGGGAAATGGGGATTTCAATACACTGCTGGAAACATCTCATTTCAAGCACAAAGGGGATGATGTGCTCTATCTCCCAAAGGCATGTCCAGAGAAATAGATCCTAAACTAAAATCTCCAAGTGGCTACAGCCCTGTGAATTTTGTGCAAAGGCAGATTCAAAGATGCTCTATTACCTAAGCCAGAATTTGTATAGTAAGACAATCTTATTTATGCAGTATGCTGGTCTCAGTATTACTGTTTTCCCCTCTCTTTCTTCCTCTGTTAAAAACTTAGTTTTCCCATGTTTCAAAAGAGAAGTGATCTATGTTCTGTCTTGATGTTTTTCATAACAAATTCAAAACTGCTCTTTCAGTTGTCTGGAGACAGTGTGGGATTATTCCAGACTGATAAACCCGGACTGACAGAGTGTAATTACAGACTCATCGTAGACACAGAAGGCATAATCTTAAAATTAACTTCAGAATTTAACTTGTCCTACTCTTGCATCTCAATAGCATTTTAAAAAATCGCTTTTATTTATATGCAGACACACTCAGAATATGAAAGGCTATTTCTTTTAAAGCTTGGTGTCTGCCTGGAGCTGTAAATTGTTCTTGTACACAAAATCTTTTTGCTGACATTTAATACCCACACTGCAGGCCTGCAGCAGCTTACAAGGCTGAGGGCACAGAGGTGCCCCCTCCCTGGGGTCACTCTGTACCCACAGTGTTCCAGTGCCCACCGTCTTCCTCAATTACAGACAACCTGCAGCCCCAAGAGCAAGAAGACACCATCTATCCCCCATAGCACTCCCTAGTGCATCCATCCTGGGCTTCTTCTCCTTCCCCTCCTTAATGCAACACTATCCCCTCTCCCACACAGTCGGCCTTTTTCCAGGCCTGGATAGGCAAAAGTACAGACAAGGACTACGGAAAGGTGATGTTCTTGAGAGGGCAGGGGAGGATCCCTCCTACCCTGTGTCACCAAGATCCCACCAGTCCCTGCATACTTTCATGGACAACAACTAACCTGTCTCCAACTACCAGTTTAAGACTGAAAGATTGGCTCAGATTTTGCAGGACGTGTCTTCACTGGTGCACTTGGATGAAATCTCTGCTTCCAACACAGTGGAACAGTGCTTTGGCAGGACCTGCAGGACCTCTTAAAAAGTATGGCTACTTTAGGGTTTTAGGATATTGAGGTAAATGGAGATATCTCTTCCATCATAATAAACTACAGTTTGAAACTATAGCTCAAACTTCACCATGTTTGAATGAGCATGTGAATGTTGGTGCTTTGCAGTGCTGTGTAGGGTGGACACTCACCAACCCCTTCACAGGTTCTCCAGCACCATCAGAGAAGATGTTTGCTCTCTTTAGCCCTTGCAGTGGATGTCACACCCATACACGCATTTCTTCACTTGTTTCAGTTTCTGTTTCTGGTCTACCACCTTTGCTAACTCCCAAAGGCTACTATTCTTACACCTCTAATTGCATGCAGAGATGTCTTGGGCAATGAAATAAGCACTGGGCTTCTGCTGCCCACACCACTTGCAGAGTTTAATTAAGGGAAAGGGAAGAGGTGGTGAAGCTTTAGGAGCCAAGATCTGGAGCAGAAAAAATAGCAGTGCTGTCTGCTTTAAAATATGTATAGCCTCTCTCCTTCTGTAGTCCCATCTCTGAAATTCTTATTTCAACCCCTCATTACCACTCAGTGTCTGCCACTTCCCACACTGCTCACAGCACTAGCAGTATATAACACATGGAAAAAAGATTTTCTATTCTAATAAAATTTCTGATATATTTCAGGTCCTGGAAGATCTGAACCACTAACTCAGTGTACTATCTTTGTGTCACTGCCACTACTGCTACCACAGCAAGTTTCAGTTGGCTTGTCTAGGCATCAAGAATTACTGGGATTTTTTTTCTCGCCCATGCAGAGTAAGTTACCTGAGCATGCAGCTCTATTTCTGAGATGAGAGATGGGGAAGGGGGACAGGAGCAAATGTTCATGCCACAAAGACAAAACAATGTCAGCTGTGGCTACTGGACATTTCATGAACTAGATGCTGTCTGCCCCCAGTAAGTAGTACCTCATAATACTGAAGCCTCAAGTACATTGACAAAGCAAATCTTCCTTTCTTTCCCTCTCTTTTCCCCCCACCCCAGAGCATCTTTTGCTCTTGATTTTCCTGCTTGTTTTTAGGGCAAGTTGCTAGCCTTTGCAGCTGCCTTACTAAATCTTAAGAATGGAACTTCAGGTAGCAGCCTGATTGTGCAACCAGCCTGAAAGGCTAAGGTGGTCCCCAGGATCTTAGAAGACAACAATTTAGTTCTCACCATCCAAGCTTTCATCTGTGGAAACACCACCATCAATTTAGAAGCCATCAACTCAAGCTACAGTACATTTACAGCCAAAACTTGCAAATGAAGCCAATTAAAATTAATGAACAAATGAACAAAGGAGTAGGAGGTAATTCTAATTCCAAACATTCAAAAAACTGAGTCAGTTCTGCAGAATGAGTGGGATTTTTTTTTCCAAACCTCTGCAGTAAGCTGAATTCAGGTTCTCCAGGTGTTCACCACTCCTTAAGGCACTCATGGCTTAAGGGGGAGCTACAAAAGCCTCATGTGGCCAGAGGCGCCAGCTTTTAAAGAAGCCAGCACACAGGACAGCAAGAACTTGGATAAGGGACACATCAGCTGTCTGAAATCTGTCCTCCCCTCATGAAAAATGCAAGGAAAGGAGACAGTTTCTTCTTTCCACAGATGGGAGCACTCCTTCCCACCCACTCTTCCCTACAGCTCGTATTGAAAAGTGGTTAGTCATAGCAGGACACAGACACGTTCGTGCCTGGATGATGAAACTCAGATGATAACAAGAACATGTTCTTGTCTACAGGCCAGGAGACAACCACGTGGTTCCCTTGCAAGCCAGATTTTATAATGCCTTTGTGCCAGGGAGAGCAAGTCACTTGTTTAGCCTTAGTCAGCATTTTTGGGGAAATACACGGGTTTGACTTCCCACAGTGAACAACCTTCTAGACGCTCTTCCGCCAAGTTTCCTTTTTGTCCAGGCTTCTATTTGTTTACAGGATAACAAATCTCACACACACCCCCACACCACACACACACACTGACACACACATACACACAGCTGTTGGCCATGAGATCTAGAGAAAGCTAACCAAAATCAGGACCAAGGGTTGTGGACATGGATGAAGCTAATGCAGAAAGTCAAGTACTCTGCAGCAGGCGCATTTACCTGGCAAGGAGAAAACCCTCACCCTGAGGTCTGGCCCCTTGAAACATGTGACATTGCAAGCATTCATTTGCAATTTATTGAGTAGTAGCTCACCATCTTAATTTGAGGAAGACACTAATGAACTGGTCGAAATATATTTACTTGTTTGGTTACAATTCTCCTCCCAAAGTGCTGTCCTCACTTTGAGAAGACATGCACAACACAGTGGTAAGAAGTGGAGCATTCCCTGCATTTGGCAAGACACAGCACACAGGCAGAGTAGGAAGAACCATGGTGAGCCTTTCTGGGGGTGCAATTACTGACTTTGTTTGGGTCTTCATGCGCAAATAGTGAGGAAACACAGCGATTTGCTGAGCATTACACATTTTTAATCCAGAAAATTGTGGTGCAACTGTGAACTCATCATAAGGCTGAGACATAAAACCAATGCCTTCTTTATCCTGCCCTGGGGGCATTGTGAATGCTGCAGTGCCAGGTGGTGGCACTGTGACACGGGGGTTCTGGGGTCCCCCAAGTGCAGCCCTGCCACCCACACACCCTTCCAAGGAAGGCCTTTATGGTCCCAGGGCAGTCCCTGTGCCCAGGAGGCCCGGGGGCTGTTCCTAGTCTTGGTTGCCATACACTGGGCACAGCTGAAAACAGCTGGGAATGGTAATGAGATGAAACTATTGATGGGGTTATTCAGATAGATAAAAGAAACTATAAAAACCAATCCTCTAGCACACGCTTGGTAATTCACTGGTTGCAAAACTGGAGCAATGAGTGCAGAAAGCTGTAGGTGTGGCACTTAGGGACATGGATGAGTGGCAGAGGTGGCATTGTTAGGTTAACAGTTGGACTCCATGATCTTAGATGTCTTTTCCAATCTAAATGATTCTATGATTCTAAAAAAAGTCATTCCCATATGCAGCAGCCTCATCAATCAGTGTCATGACCTAAACACATTTTTCTCCTCTCAAAGTGTATTATTGTGTTCAACATCTTAATGATTATGAAACTGGCAACAAGATATTTACTTTGATCAAGGTGTTTATTGCATCTCAGAGGGCACACATGCACTGGGGTTCTTTGTTTTTTGGGGTTTTTTTTCTTGTTTGGGATTTTTTTTTAAACTGAAATACAAAGAAAAGCCATTTTGAAATCAGCTTTTTATAGAACTTTCCCATTACAGTGTATGTTATCCCCACAGCAAATTCAGATACAACCACTTTTAATGGTACCATACATTGATTAAATAGTTCATTTGATAGACTTTAGGTGAATATCTTTCCAACCCAATATGCTTTTACAGAGAACTGCCAAGCCACTTGTAACACTGATCAACAGTGACCTCATTGAAGAGTCAAGATCGTACACCAAGCCATCAGCAGAAACAGTATGAGAACAAATAAAAATTAAAGAAACACAGTATGTACAGTAAAGGGCATGGATCTGTGGATCAGAATTAAATCTAATCACCAATAGTACAAAAGCTACTCACAGCGCATTCGGGGCAATGAGAAAACACTATCCTAAGGCATACACAAGTAAGCACTAAATTAAGAGATGTACGGAAGAACTGAACAGAGATGGGTAACATCACTTGTAATGTTTTGACTACAGATATACCAAAAAGTGCTCTCGTATTTGAAATCCCTTAATGCCAGCACAACTATGGTTGCTTTTTCCCAACTACATGGAGAGAAACTGACCCTTTACTTATTTTCAGTGCATTTAGCAAGAACTGATAAATACGCCAATTCTAAATGCAAAAACTTCAATAATTAAAATAGATTTAAACATAAAAACAGCAATAAATATGGTATTCTTGCAGATATGATTTTTCATTCTTGGTAAATTATTGAAAAAGTATTTGTCATGGAAGTTTTCCTTTATATTACTTTAAATTATTTTAACATATACAGTGCCACAAAAATAAAACATTTTTTTTCACGACAATTGAGATTCCTGTGACTGGGAAAAAAAAGTATTCTGCACAATTTTGTAAGTATTTTCTTTACTATCTGGTATTATCATACTATGTTTTGTAACAGATAAAGGAGAAATTGAGTCCTAGGGAAACTTTGGGTGTCCTCAAAAAGTTATATACATTGAAACCTTCAAAAACCACAGACATTGCTCCAAATGGCTCACCAAACAACAGCTGCATAATCTGCCCCCGTGGGATAGGTTCAGAAAAGCACTAGAAGGCATCAGAAACATACATCCATTGTTTAAATTGTAAAACACAAATAACCCAAGTACACAAATTTCGAGAGAGTAGGGATAACAGCTAAGGTAGTACACATTCCTAATGTTCACTTTCACAGCTGTGCTACACGTTTCAGGAGGAAGAGAAAGTCTGAGTAAGCACTGGGTTTGGTACTGGTGGCTCACTTTGAAACTCTGAGCATCCATTTGTAGACTCCAAACTCAAGTTTTTAGCATCCAGTCAGAAAAACCGCAGCTGTGAATATAGAAAAGTATTAGATGAAAACTGATACAACGAGTTAGTAAAGCGTGTTCTAGAAAGAGCACCAAATCTGCTCATCTCTGCACAGCTCAAGGGATTTGCTGCCAGACTGTAGCAAAGCACCAGTCTTCCCACAGCCAGTTATGAATCTCTCTATTATAAATACAAGTTGAAAGCAGTGAGTCCCAGCAGTGAAGGTGTATCTCCACTCCTGGCCATCTCTGCCAAGTGCCAGGTACACCTCCCTGGGTCTGGAATTTGGAGAAGGGTGAAGTGGGACTGGGAGATGCCTGCTAAGAGCAGTCTGAATCACTGCTGCCAGCTCCAGTGCAGAGTGGGCTCAGAACAAGCTTTAGAATTAAGCTCTAGGAAGGAAGAAAAGTGACTCATGAAGAAGGCTTTAAAGTTATGTAATGATTGTCCTCTCCTCACCTTATTCTAGCCACATTATTCTAGTCTTCATTATAAAACGCATACCTTACTTCTGCATTATTATTTTTTAATTGGCAATTAGTGTTTAATTCAAATTGATATTCCTACCTGGCCCTCCAAAACCATCAGAATAATGTTTTGGTCTTTATTTCCTTCTATTATGCAGTACTGTATTTTTGCTTCTCCTCCATTTTTCTTTACATTTACTCCTCTTTTCCTCCCTGTTGTTGTTCTACACAGCACTGCTCAGGACCTCACGGCCTTAGCATTCAGAAAAGCAGTGCCTTGAAAAATTGTATGGCAGGGGAGAACATCCCTTGATGACAACAATACGTAAGTTTTTCCCCTTTTGATACCTTCACACCTATGATACCGAATCTGTTTCAACACCCACGAGACTGGAAAAAGCCTCTTCAGCACCTCCCCCCCGCCCCAGTACTTGTACCCTGTTATCATTTTACATGTTTCAGTATAAATTTCAGGAAAAAAACCAAACATGAATCCTTGGACTGAATGGAAACAAGGTAAAAATGTAAGTTATACATTGAAGATACTTCTTTTGTTTTTTTGCCAAAAGCAACCGTCAGGAAAAGTTACCTATGAGTCAAGCTTTCAGGCTAAAGTAAAGTGTGTGGACAGAGAATTTGGTCTTCATTACAATGCATGCTTCTATCTCCGCAGCTGCAATTTTATCAGTCATATTCACCCTAAACAACATCTGTGTGCCAGACATGTACCACAGTGTGACATGCTCCAGCAGGAGCCAGCCACAGAATACCTTAGCGTTTACAAGAAATCCTTGATGTTAAGATCCGCTAATGGGTCCTTTGTTGGAGGTTTCTTGGGGCTCTGAGTAGCTGGAGTTGGGCTTGGAGAAAGCTAACAGACGCCAGCCAGGAAGGCAGGAAAAAAACAAAGCAGACAAGAATACACAAGCATTAGATAGACATAAGCAGTTCTCACACAAGCACACTGCAAGCATACGAAGTTCTCATTTGTCTGCAAGTTCAGCGTGGTGCTGTTTTGCTCAAGCATTGTTTGGATTCCACCCTTGCTACAGGGCTAACAATGTTTGGCAGGTTTAATGGATAAGGCTATGGACACTGCAGATCCCAATTAGCATAGCTTCAGATCACTCTCTCCCTGTAAGACAGAATGGCGTTAGGATCTTCCACCCAGACAGAAGACAGACAATTGTTAGATGTTAGAAACCAAGGTGCAGAGCAAGCAGAGTGCGTCCTGCAGGGTATGACTGAAAACCCCTGTGACTGGCAGTTAAGTACAAATTATTTGACTTTGATAATGTAAATAAGAATTCAAAACAAACTGGAAACATGACTGGATTATATTAGGTTCCTCCTTTGATAGGTATAAAAATCATCAGTTATTCCGTAGAAAATGTCAGTTTTCAAGTTCCATGCAACACTTCTGACTATGGTGGTCAAATGTCTCCCCCATTCTGTCCTTATTCCTCCCCATTCCTACCTCAACTCAGGGTACAAGAGGCATTTTATATGTAGCCCTGGCAGCTTGATGACTGCTCTTTTAGAAAAAAAATTTCTGTGTCCCATAGTATTATTCTTGGTAAGTGCAGAGATAGTTTAAGGTGGGAGGAAAAGCAAGACTAAATATATTCCTACTTCGAGCGGTTTCAAGTTCTTTCCATTTCCACACAGAAAACCTTGACAAGCTTCATTGGGAATGTAGTTCCCTACTTTAAAAGTGTGGTTTGCTATATGTTGATTGCTTAATATTTGCAAAACAAGGGAGGTAGCCTGGTTTCCAGGGTTACCAGTGAGATTTTACAGCTGCAGCATCAACTTCCATCTGCCTCCTTACTTGAAAGGCAAGATGGACTTCTGACTTACAAAAAGCACAATACTACAGCTAAATTATTTCCTGTCTCTCCTCTGGAAGGGCCTTTCCTTTTCAGTGTTATTACAAACCAAACTCTACTTTGAAATAATAGCCTGCAACAGGCATTATAGCTTATGCTGCATCACCTGCTGGGTGTAGCTTTAGGAAATTTTGGTAGGCTGTGAACAGAATAGCAATCCCCAAGTTCTACCTTAAGCTTTACTCAAATATCCCCCAAAACCAGATCTTGGATGTAGTTAGCTGTAGGAGGCTTTTCAAACCTGTTCCACTGGTCTCATCCAAGGCAACTGAAATAAAAAACCAAGGTGGTTCATGTGATCTGCTGCAAGGCAGGCAGCTGATCCTTTACGACATCTCATTTACAGACCTAGAGCTAGAGGTGAGCTGAGACAATGCACACACACAAGCTACTTTCTGGAGATGTGGAGAGCCATTAAACATCCATGTAGCAGCATAAGCATCCATTAAGCATCCATGTAACGCTCACCTGTACACCAGGGCCAGTGGCGGCTCCGAACGGGGGCCTCATCATCGGCTGCCCGTACATGACTGGCTGTTGGGGCATCATGGGCACCCCGGCACCTGCTGGGGGCTGGAAACCAACACCGAGTCAGCAGAGGTCAGGGTGAGGGAAGGAGAGCAGTGTAAGAAAAGAGACTCACCATCCCAAATGCTGCTCCTGGCTGTGGGACAGGTGGAGTACCTCCTGCGGCAGGAACAGCACTTGCTGGAGGCACAGCTCCTGCCTAAAAAAAAAAAATTGGGAAAAAAAAAAAAGGCAAAAAAGGAGCAAAAATCTAGCACCAACCATCTGGAAACCACACGGAGTCTCCAGCATTCTCAAAGCTGTTGTGGAAAGTAGGACGGTTATGCAGCACATATGCAGCCTCAAAACCACAATGCTTCAAAAGAATGAGGGAGCTGAATGGGTCCTTATGCACAACTTGTTTCTTCATAAGAAAGCAAGGCTGACAGACTCCATCCTCCTCATGAACAGAGTCCATTTACTGACTACAGCTCAAAATAGGCCCAAGAAAATACACTTTGCTCCTCCTTCTAAAGAGTGTAAGGAACCATCCCAATTTCAGCTAACACACTATGGCACTTACTGTAGCACTGTATTTTAGTAAAAGCTTAAGCAGATTGTGAAGCCAAGGGAAACAGCTGCTATAATTAGTTTACAGTGAAAAAAAAATTATGAACCAAGATTCACTGAAGTTAAAGAGTAAGTTCACACACTTACACCACGATCAGAACCATTACATACTTTACTTAGGACAGTTTAGTTTATCTTGCTATGCTTTTCATTCATATGCTTGACTTGTTATAATTGTCATTCAAATACTATGAGGCAAAAAAAATTGTATCTTCCACTAGAATTCAGGAAGAGAGAACTGTGAGTTTATCAACTCTATTCCAGTCTGAAAGTTTTCTGGGGAGCATTTCAGTTAAAAACTGTTCTGTGCTGACAGAGTCCCCAAACTAAAACCAAGATCCGGATGCTCAGGTGTGTAAAGCAAGAAATTAAACCACACAGGTTGATGATATCAGATGCATTGATCTGACTGCTTTTACAGGAATACATTGTAGTTCAACACCCAGTTAGGCAGATGCCAGGAAAATGGCCACACAAACTGAACCTGCTTTTGCCTCTAAGCACTAGGTCACTCGAGGGAATGGGCTTTGATGTGATTCTGCTGATTTTAATTCTGGAATTGAAAGGTCACAAAGAAGGGAAGGAGAGACCAGAACTTAAGTGGCTCAACAGTGACATGAAGAGAGGCTTCATTTTTGTGTTCATATTTACTTTGCCTGCAGACCTGGGTTTCTTGGGATTCAAAAAGTACCTAAGTGCATGATTTTTAAGAAATATATACAACACATATGTTTCATGAAATGCTATGAAAACTACCCAGCTTCCCAGAAAGACCAGTTACTTATCAGATGGTAAAATCACTGCAAGATCAGGCTGATGCTACAGAAGCTTGAAATTTCAGGCAGTACAAGTAATCAGGTAGTTCACATCCAAGTAAAGCAGTGAAGACATGATTTTCAAGCTTACAGCACAGAAATGGTTAATCACTACTACCATATTCAACCCATTGGCTGAGAATTGCCTGTTGGACAGACAGTCCAAGAGGAGTCATGTTAGAAGCTTCTAGCTAGTTTTAAGCCAGCAGTAATAACTGTAGTGCAGGTGAGGTGCTGTTAGTATCTTCATGTTTAGTAAGTGCAGTAAGAAATAAAAAAAAAAAATTCACTTACACTGTACAGTATTGCCCAGCCTTTCTATTAAGAAAAGAAGTTGACGTTACAACTAACACATTAAATGAAGTACAGGGAATTCTTGTATCTTCCATAAGGTTATGGAACATGCTCAGAGTCCTGTTAACACCTGGATGTGGCAGCAAGGAACTGAATTGGTCATGGTCCCCCTTCAGAGTTCTTTCTTTCCTTTGCCAACCCAACCTTGTTCAAATGGAGGCTGTTTTCAGCCTCGTGAGACGTTTGATGAGATGAGTTATGACTCCTCTTCAGATTACTTTTGTAGCTTACTCATAATCAAGTTGCTCTTGTGCCAAGTTTAGATTTTTAGCTGAATTCAACCCTCTTCTCTCAAAATCAGTGCCTTCTGATAACTTTTTACAGGGTAATCTCACCTTTCCCAACTGCTTTACCCTGCTAAACAAGCTACCCACTCTTGATCTATCATCAGTTACCTGATCAGTATGAATACTGTGTAGTCTTTTGATCTACTTCATTCAGTAAAACCTGGGAAAAACCTATATATTTTCTCTCTTACGTCACCTTTGGATCAATAGTGTTTTATTTTGGGCACTTGACCTGGGCCTGATCCTGGCAAGACCTACATGGCTAATCACACACTTGGAAATGCCCACAGGTATTAAATGTACATGTAGAGCAGTATCTTGATACACACGCTAGTGTATTTTTCATTTACTACTCAGTGGTTTATTTATACCAGCTGTAAATCTGTTCCTAAAATATGTGACTTGAAACACTCATGTAATTTACACAGAAGCAAACTGTTTAGCCTCAGTAGACTGGAACAGTGCCTACACATTTGCTTGCACAGTCTCATCAAATACTGCATGTCCAATACCAGTGTTGTCTATGGATTAACCACCTACCAATGGACCCCCTGGGACACCACCAGTTGACCATGTTGCAGGTGCTACTTTTGGCTGCCAGTTCGCTCCTCCTGTTAACTTTTTCTCTCCAGCATTCCACTGTAGGTCTCCCCTAACAGAGAGGGAGAGAAGCAGGCTATTATTCACATACTTCCACAGTGAAAATCAAAACCAGTTGCAGCATACATTAGCATTAGACGTGCAGCTACATTAGCTTATGGTGTATGCAGTTATTAACAGAAAGGTATACTTTTAGTGACACTCAGTTTCAAGGGTTGTTAGCAGCAGACACCAGAACACTCTATGCTGAAGTCAGTTACATGGTTATGGCCTTTGTGGTGAGAATTAAAGAGAAGTTGTACTTAGTATTGACTGAAGGTAACATATTGCATATACCCTTGCAAAGTAGGAAGAGGGACTGCTACTGCCTATTCTACTGGGGCCAGGCAGGAGAGCTGCCTGCTAGATGTCTTTAAAAGGCCATTTCAGTGCTGGAAATCTTGCTCAGACAGCTGAAGAAGGAAAGTATTCAGTTCTGCAAAAAGTTGATAGATACAAGAGAAACAAATCACTCACAGAGTAACAGGGCTGTCACAAAACCAGGTTTTGTTAGAGGCTGCACTCCCAGAATGTAGATGGAAAGAAGCTACATTTTGGGGCCAAGCCTTGTGATGTGTTTGTACATATCCCTCCTATCGTCTCCACACAGGCACAAAACATTTTGAATTCTTGCATACAGAGGAAGACTCAAGGCAGAAGCAAGCAGTTAGATTAAGAAGATGAAAAAATAAATGCAATGTTTTAAGTATTTCTTTTTGCATAAAGAAGCTTATCACGGCATGGAATGGACCTCTTTTCTATTTTGGAAGTATTTCAATGCCTACACAATAAGTACATCCAGCATCTGTAAAATATAACAGAACTATTACATATTAGCATAGATTACTGAGCAGAGCTATACAACTCATCATCTGGACTGTTTGTTCATTATAAGCTGTTTGGAAATCAGCTAGCCAATATGAAGACAGTAATTACAGGAAAAAAATATTTCTAAGATTCAGATTAAAGACAGCAAGTTTATAAACTATGTCAGGAACACTGAACCTTAATTTTTCAGTGAACCTGTATAGAATGCTTTCTTCAGAATTTTTCTGGATTGGGAGGTCAGGGCATATAACCAATTCATTGTTTCTTAATAAACACTGAAATAGAGTTAGGGCTATACAGCAGAGTAGAAAACTTCCTTTTATCTTTAAGCAAAGTTGAACTTACTTTTTAGAAGTAGTACCAGAGATTCCAAGATCTGAAAATTGTAAGGAAAAAAAAGTAAATAAAAAAGAAGCCACACATTCAGTAAACTGAAGCATGTCAAAGTAACAGCTTACATTTCATTGCACCTGGGCTTATCAAGAGCAAAAACAGTTTTCACTGTCTTCATTTAGACAGCATCAGAAGACTGGCCACATCTATCTATTCTTCAGGACAAACATCTGAGAAACCCTGCAGATATCTTGCACTTGAGAAAGTAATTTTTGCTTCATAAGCAAACCAAAGTACCTGTATTTAGGTCTACAAATTGCTAAGTTATTTAAGAGCACCAAACTATTTACCATGAATATTTTCTGTTCCTCACTACACATATGGAAATACAAAGCTGCATTTCACATACAAGTAAACCTAGACACTGCCTAAAAGTTTTGCACTGTTCTATCTGCTCTGTCATACATGGAAACTCCAAATAGTTTCCTTAATTACCCTTTGGAAGAAGTCTGAAGTTAAGTTTTAGAGTACTCTTCTCACAGGACCAGTATAAGTCCTGTAAGTCATAAATTGCTGTTCGATTTCTCCTCCAAACTTGGATATCCCAAATGACTTGCAGAAGACATTTCAAGGGATTAAAAATCCTGCTAACTTCTAAGCACAGTATTTTCCCCCACACCTAACAGCCATGCCTGCATCATAAGATCAGTTATACCTTTGTTGTGGTGTGTTTACGTATTCTAAGGGAGTATTCCTTTTATACAGCCCTCCAAAATACAACTTCAGCAGGATTAGACCTTAGCCTAGGTGAGCTTCTGCTAGGTTTTTTGGGGGGGTGCAGCTACTGATCTCTAATTACAAAGGCTCTAGCCTTTTTCCTACTACAGGAAAGAACATCTTTTAGTTTAGCATTTCAAGAACATGTTTGGTAAGTTCTCTGTCTGAGAGAAGGTCTGTTCTTGAGCGCACTCATGGACCCACTGCTACTCTTTCTCTCATTAAACATGAAGTCAGCTATTTGCTTCCACCAGCTTTGCTGCCTAAACTCCAGAATGCCATCAGACACTTTGGACAATTTTAACCTTTCCATCTGTTACAGAGGGGCACATCCATTAAGAGTCTGATGTGCCTCTGGAATGTACCTGGGATGGTCACACATTAAAAATCGTACCTACCAAACAAATGCCATTTTTTGACTCAGATCCTGGGCTCAAAGAAGGACAAACCCAGACTACGTGAATGACCTATCTGAACCAAGCCTTATTCTTGCCAATAATTACCCCAGTCTCCCCAGCAGAACAGGAGGAGACTGAAGCAAGCTAAAACAGACAGGTTTTTTCCATGGCTCCATGGAAAATCAACGTCCATGCCACACCACTTAAAACCAAAATTTGTCACTTACTGCCTACTAAGTTTGCAAGAGACGAATCAAGATCACTTCCAAGGCCTTTGCTTGCTGCTGCAGCAGTGACTGTTGCTGTGGCTGTAGGTGCTACAGGTTGACCAGAAGGAACCATAGTTGGCATAAGAAGATCACCTAAGCCATCAAACACTGGAAGTGAAAGGAAAGTGAGTTAGAACAGCAAGTGTGATCAAAAAAGCCCTGCCTGCTACTCTGCTATTGCTCAACAAATACAGCACAGACAACCACATCACAAGTCTTACCGAAACACCATTTGACATTAAAAGTAATGCCAACAAGGGCATGCATGTCATTTTACTAGACACTGAATGTACAGTAATCCTGAAAAAGCTATACCAATGAAAACTAATATGAGAAGACATGCCTAAAAGGAATTTAATTGAAGTATTGAATCTACATAGATACAGCACCACTTCCACATGACACTGTTTTTCTTACAACCATCCTTACAGAGATGTCAGATACACACACACATTTGTCAGGAGATATTCATTTAAAGGTTTTTAAAATGAACATCTTGCTGCAAACACCAGCCAGAATTACTGTGGCAAAGGCAGTCTTATACCTTGACATCTCACAGCAACAGGATTGGCAGTCTCAAGATGTTACTATTCACTTGCAAGCAGCAGGGAATCGGGAAAACCTACTAACATCTTATGAGATCAGAAGGAACCAGAACCATCCACACAGACAGTGCTATTCTCCTTAGTCCAGTCATCTAACTCAGAAATTCATTTTTTAGATCCCTTGAAGTCAAACTGCTTGGTGCATCTCATGCCTGAGTTCTATCTTCTGATCTGTATTTGAGGTACATGCTAATGTTAAGTCAACAGGGAGGGGTAGCATGTGCACTGGCAAGCAACCAAATAACCAAGCATCAGTACTATTTCCATCTTTTTTCTTGTACGGTTGTAGAACTCACCAATTTTAAGTTTGTAGCAAGGACCCAGCATGAAAAATATAGAATGGAAGAGATGCAAACAAAATGATAGCAGTGATAAAAGTTTAAGCTTATAGTCAGGCAAAGAACTCCAGGCCAGTTTCTGCTGTGTGTACCCTCAGGTGCCATGCAAGCTCCAGAGCACCTTCAGCAGCAGTGGCAAGATGACTTGCCCATATACTTGATTAACAGAGTAGTGTTTTCCTTGTGTAACTCCTGATTCATGCGATCAAGCACATGCAAGGATGATGTATACACTAGTTCGTTTTTTACTGACGTGGTAGAATAAAAAATGGGTAGAGAGAGCTCTTGGGCACACACTAGCCTTATCACCACCCTGAGGTTCTTCCAGCAGAGAAAGAAAAAGGAGGTCACTGATATTGCTTGTACTCAGAGCCTAAATATGATGTCATTAACTCATCTACCACATAAAATGATTAGAAAATTCACAAGAAGAAACCCTGTGGCTCACCTGATGCATCAAATGAACCGCCAGTTGTTGGAGCTGTTGTCCCAAAAGCTGCATCAAAGTTAGGCTGTAGTAATCCAGTTTGAGCTGGGGTGACTGGGGATGGTGATGGAGAGGGAGCAATAAAAGAACCTCCAAAGCCTTAAAAAAACATATTAAGAGAGGTGAGGACATTAGAGTCAGCCTTGTTAGACCACGTTTACCAAAACCTCAGTCTATAGAGGGCAGAATGATAAGGACAATTCTTACTAGACCATTTTAAATAACTCAGTACTACACAAACATTCTTGGTGTGCCGGGTATAACCATGGGAATTCAAAGATTTTCTGAGAGTCACCAATAAAAACATAAGTGATTTTAGTTTAGATTTTTGCAGGTGGACCAACAGAGTAGAGAAGGCAATTCTTCTGGCTCTACACACTCTTGGTCTAGGGAAATAATATCACAGGCATAATGCAACAAACTATTAGTTCAGAAAAAAATTAACAGAAGAGTAACTTGAGAAATGCATATGATCACCCATCACATACTTTGAAATCTCAATTCATAAGGCAGTGTTTTACTAATCCAGTGTAGCTTTTCTCACCATCTTAAAATATCCTGGTTTTCCTGGTCAAGATGTCTTCAAGCTGTCCCTCTGCCCCCATGCCAAAGCAGGATCAACTGTATTCAAACCAAAACCCTCTGTGGGGAAATTACAGTGGTGTACCATCACCATACCCTGGGCAGCAGTCCAGCAACTTGCTGCTCCATCAGACACAGGCTTTAGGTGTGGAACGCCTGGCCCATACGAACAAACACACTGGCCCCAGACACAGCTGGGAGAGGGACCGCAAACCTGACTGCGCGCTGCAGGTCCAGGAGAATGCAACCTGATTAGAAACACCTCGTAAGTTACACCTCTCAGCTGAAGCTTTCCAGATTGCAGGTAATGACCGGAAACACTCAGATCATAACCTGAACTGGTCCCTTCAGATGGCACCAACCAAAGGCGCCAGCTGGAGCCAGGGAAGCAGGAGCAGGAGAAGCAGAGCAGCCTGCTTTCTGTAGTCTGAAATAAAGAACATGTCAGCAGCCTGTGTG
Organism: Machaerirhynchus nigripectus; assembly: GCA_013397975.1. Classification (NCBI taxonomy): domain Eukaryota; kingdom Metazoa; phylum Chordata; class Aves; order Passeriformes; family Dicruridae; genus Machaerirhynchus; species Machaerirhynchus nigripectus. The sequence goes on from VZRQ01001291.1 coordinate 2,197,016, forward strand.
AGCTTCCCTGTGTTTATTAGGCTTACTTCAGTAAAATGGAACCAAGAAGCCCTTATAACCCAAATCCTAGCCCACAGCAAGTCTCATGCTCACAGTTGCTAACCCTGAATATGGAAAAACGCACTGGGATCAGAGACCTGCCCTCATCTCTCCATGGATTGTTCTTGACATGAGTTTGTCATGGAATAATGTAGGTTGGAAGGGATCTCTGGAGGTCAGCCAGCCACACACCCTGTTCGAAGTCAGTCTAATCAAATCAGGTTGCCCGGAGGTTTGCCTTGGCACCTCCAAGATATCTTACTGACTCTCTGGGTGGCCTGGTGTCCTTATCAGACCATTACAGTATTTAATGAGTTTCCCACACACACTGCTTTTTTTTACTATCTTTGTGCACCTCCAAGAAGAACCTGGCCAGTCTTCGCTGTATACTCCCATGAGTTTAGATATCAATAAGGATTCCCTTTTGCCTACTCAAGGCTGAATGAGCCCAGTTCAGCCTCTCTGCATATGTCATATGCTCAAGTCACCATCTCTGTGGCTCTCCACTGAACTCATTGTGGTATGCCTTAATCACCCACATCAAGAGATTCTCTAATACATTCCAGATCTGTGCCCAGCTGCATTCCCTATCTCCCTTCCAGCACATACTAGGGTTCCAGTTGCCCAAGTGCCAAAGCTTGTGATGGTGATCCTTTCTCCAGCTGGCTAAAAAAAGGTTTCCTCTATTTGCCTCTTTTTGAGCAGGTGGTCTGCAGCAGATACCTGCTAAAACATGACTGACACTAGATCATCACCTGTCCCAAGGCAAAGCTCCACGCACACATAAGTACTCATCTCCACAGAATCAGACCAGAAGCAGGTTGACCAGAACCAGGGATGACAAAGGCACTTCACTGCAGCAATTCCTAAGAGCCATCTAAAGAGCCTGAATTTCCACTTCCTGAGTGAGAACAAGGAGCCTGGCATAAGGGTATGATCCAATATCCATTAATAAGATTCTGTTTAGAAAGTTCTGTAAGCTTTTGCAAAGCCCCATAAAGTGTCTGTTTTTTCAGCTACAAAAGAGAGGACTCCCCAGCTTCTGCAGCGAATTTGTATGATGACTGGTCTTAATTTCATAGCTTTTAGCCTTGCACAATTTAAGAGGAATACCAGACACAGAAGCCATAAAAATTCTTTAACAAACTAAGTTCCTAGTTGTCTAGAGATTGCACAAGACCCCAAGAAGGTCTGCAGAAACAGCAGCAACTGAGTTAGATGTGTTGTTTGGACACCCACAACTGCCTGATTTTGAGGTTGCTTTTACACAGTCAAGCAAGATTCCATATAAGAACACGTTATACCAGGACACACACGTACACAGTTTTACTGGACAGAAATATCTAGAAGGGGAAAAGGCTAGACAGTTTTATTTATCAGCATAGTTCTAGTTTTGTCTGCTGAAAGGCTTAGAGTAGGAAAACATTTCTTCCAAATTTCCTAAGCAAGCCAAGAAAGAGTAGGAACTTATTTGACAGCAGAACACTTAAGACAATTACGAATAGTAAGTATATTCATAACATTATGCATATAAACACTTAGTACAACCAAACACTCATAAACCATGAAGGACAAGCCTTCAGTCATCATATGAACTCCAGACACTCTTAAATTTTAAACTGGATTACACTGCAGGCTATACATCTGCCATTATCTAGAGTGAACAAATGCTTAGCAATATGCTGCAATGTTTATAGACTCTGTCTGCCAAAAAAAAAAAAAAAATTAAAATCTACTTAGAGCCCTTTGGAATGTATATTCAAAGTATAAATAAAATAAATTTTTAAAAATAATCTATTCACCCCAGCTGCTTCAGGTCTGCTTGAGTACTTCGATTTAGAACATCCCTTTTATAATTTAGGTTTTGATTTAATGCAACTCATCCGATTCAGAGAGCACACTGCTGAAGTTTAAGTCATCTGGAACATAATTCCCACTTGCATTTAAGCTTAGTTATGGATAACGACATAAAATATTTTGTACTGTAATGTTTGCATAAGCAGAATTAGCTTCTGTCCAACATCTTTGCACTCAGTCTCCTGATAACACACGTAACTGCAAAAGACTGTCACGATTCAGAATCTATTCGTTAAAACCTGATCTATGGCCTTAAGCCATCCATAAGCTAATACAAAGACCTACTGAAGCAATATGAAAAAAAGAGTAGTCTTCTGCCTTAAAATCTGAGGCAGCCTGTCCTAAAGCTTTAGCATACATTTACACATTATGTCCCAATTTAAGAATCTGGCTTGCTGATTGAGAATGGACGTATGCCTTACTATTACCCAGACAACTTCCTTCCTGTGGCACAAATAGACAATGTCCACACTTCCAGCAGGTACTTGAAAATGTCATGATAACCTACCCACCAATTCTACAGATTGTGCTGGTTTTGGCTGGGGTAGCGTTAATTTAAATCATGACAGAAATTCACCTTTCAGAAACATGGGAGAATTTAAGACAAGTCTTCTACAAACAAGAAGTGCAAGTGCTGGGATTTCGCTCTCCACAAACTTCAAACTGGGATGGGGACGAGTCACAGCTGTTTAGCACAATCACTGTAGCCACTCCAACATGGCAAAATTTTGGAGAATAGTACACACAGAATTCAGCTGAAGATGCTTATCTGTAGGACGCAGACTAAAATAATACATTTATCCAGCCTTTGATATAGGGTGTGACAGTGACGCCACATTCAGCACTAGCAGAGACCTCATCTCAGCCAGTATAAGGAGAGGGTCTCTATCACTTCTCTTCCCTTGTGCTCAGAAAAGCGTGCTGTCATCATCCCACTCTCCTTGGCTAAATGCATGGCTGCTACCAAGTCAGGCATTCAAGCTACTAACATTTAAGTGTTCAACCTGCCTCAATTAAAGCAACCAAATTGAATGAACTTGAAGTTTAATTAGCAGTAAGGAAAAAGAAGCACAGCCTGAAATACTGCTTAACTTTAGCACTGCTACAGACAGCCAAAGAAACTTTACGCAGACACTTATACTCAGTGAACAGTACGGAAAAATAAGGCTGTGTGGGAGGTAGGAAAACAAAGAACATGGAAAGAAGATAATCTAGGAAGTTAGCTTGTACTTCAGTACATTGACTCCATTACAAATCACTCTAGTTTTAATTAAAACATCTAAAGTACTAAGAAATCTTGTGAACAAGTATTTTATTCCACTATCTACACCTGAGGAACATAAAAGATTTCAAACACATTTCTTGGTATTGCTCAAAAGTAACATGTTTTTAGAAGTTCTTTATTACCAGCAAGTAGGTCTGCAGAAGCTGAGGAACTAGAAGCAGCCTGGGTTGTGGGCTGGGGTTCAGAAGCACTACTTCCAAAAGCATCTAAAGGGAATTCCAGAAAGCATCAAGAAAAAGTGAGGACTTCAATATTAAATACATCAATTCATCACTTATCGTAAACAGAAGATGACAAAAGAATAACCATTTCATACATCAGAAGAAGAAAATTAAACTGCTTGGCCATCCTTATTGCAGAGCAGTACCATGGATGCAAAGTTCAGGTGGAAAAAAGGATGTACAACAAACCAACATTTGAAAGAAATCTTTTATTTGGGCCTTGTCTCAGATACAAATCCCAGCATTCAAGACAAAAGGGTTAAGTATTTTGGAGATGAATGCATTGGTTGAAAGTCTGGAGTAATTCCAGCCAGAAGCCAGTGGTTCACACGAAATCTTTTTAGAGGAATACCTCACTAATGTTTGAAATTCACCGCTTCTAAGCACCACTTCTGTTTTTCAACATGCCCACAGTTGGTTGTGCCCATCCTAATTTCCTCCTTGTCAAATCCAACAAAGATCCTGTGATTCCCAGTTTGATGCGATTCCCAGATATACCCAGTTTGAGACAAGTCACCCTCAAAACTTCAGCTGCTTTGAGAAACGGAACTGAGAGAAAACAGCATGACCATGGAGATTAGCAAAGAAGAAAAAGGACAGAGCAGACTTTCACTGGACAGCTGAGGAAGAGCCACACATGCACTGACTGAGGAATGGCAAGTGTCATGACAACAGAACGACCACACCGACAGCTTATTTGCAGTTCGTTATGGTGCAATTTCAAGAACAGGACATGCCAGAGTCAGCCCTAAGGCCACACAGAAAAGTTGTGACAAGGGGAAACCCGCAGCTTTAGCAAAGCGCAAAGGTAGTTGAAAATGAAGTGATTCAGCTCTGAAGTGGTGAGGAAACAAAAATACCCACCACCAAATAGGTCAATCACACCTGAAGAATCCACCTTTGCTGGAGAGGCAGCGGGTAGAGGAGAGGGGGCTGCAAATGCATCCACTGCAGTAAGCATAGGACAAATAATATTTAGTATCAGCAAGGCAACAATGATAGCTAAATATCTCAAAGCCTCATGGGCTCCAACAGTTAGAACCACAGATTTGGTAAATTTGGGTAACAGTCTCCAGAACTGCAAACAGAAAATGTTACATTTCTCACACAGCAACTGAAAATCACAGTCCTTTAAAGAAAACATTGCTTATGAGGCATTTTCTTATGCTTAGAGGAGGATTTCCTCTCTCAACAACCAAATCACTTACTTACTTACTGAACTGCAATGTCGGCCACTTCATGATTTGCATCTTCAGCAAGTCCACATCTTGTGACCAAAGCAGCAAACCCAAAACTTAGTATTTCTTAGTATTTCAGTTTAAAAATGTAAATTGGCAGTACGTTGACTTTTTTTTTACTTTTGGAAAAAATCCAAGCCCAGGAAGTCTGTGGAATGGCCTGTGAAAACAAGCACTCACCAGATAAGAGATCACCAGTGAGAGAACTCTCAGGCACAGGAGAAGCTCCAGGTTGTGGAGATGAAAATGTATCTTCCAGAAATGAAAGAAAAAACGAGAAGTCAGTATCACTCAAATCAGTTTACACCATTGCACAGCCTCAAAGCAGCAGAGTATTGGAAGAATTCTCTCTTTACCTGTACCAAAGAGATCTATGCTAGGAGTAGCATCTGGTTTAGGGGCTGCAGGTGCATCAGGAGCAGACTCAAATAAATCTAAAGCCAAGAACACAACACATCTTTAACTCATTTTTGAAAGGCAGGACTGAAAACAGAAGTTTCCAATTTTGCACGTCATATTTGAAATTAACAGGCTCTCTGATTTGAAAGCCTAGCACACAACACGCATGCAACAACAAACGGTTCATTTGGTACTCCTGACAGATCAATCCACCAGAATCAAAGAGTTAAAAACAAAATTACCACCAAATATATCTAGAGCAGGAGGAGCGGAGGTGGTGGCGGTAGCAGAAGTGGTGGCAGTAGTGGTAGTGGCAGTAGCTGTAGTAGCAGTAGCAGCAGCAGCAACAGCAGCAGCTGGAGAAGGAGTTGTTGCAGGAACTGGAGTGGCTGCACTAGTTGTAGGGGTAACTACAGGAACAGCAGTCTCTGTTGGCTTCATAGCAAAGAGGTCCAGCTCAGGAGCAGCCTCTGCACTACCTTCGGATGGGGCAAAGGGGTCTTGTAAAAAGGAGAGGGGAAATATATGTGTATGCATACTTAGGATCAGTGAGGGAGGAAGTAAAGAACAAAGCAACTATAGGCAATGCACATACTGCAAACACCCGCACGCACACAGAGGAGGGCGCTCTAACATCTAGCTTACTTATCCAGACATGTTACTTAAGTTTTTCTAAAATAAAGACTGTCTGAAAGGCTGAGCAGTTCTAGTTACTAGAGGGGAGAACTTTCAAAGGCTGTTTGACAAGGCCAAAAAAACCAAATATGGCCAAGGACTATCCAGGCTACTGCTTACAACTCAGCACGGACAGAACTGTCCATTAGCACTACCAAACAAACACAAAGTCACTGGGACTCGGAAACAGGCAGTTTTGTTAAGCATGCTCTTCAGTCTAAGGTTTGTTTTAACCAATTGCAAACGCTATGAAATTTTCAGAAAAACACACTGCCATGTAGTTTAAACAAAAAAAAAAAAAACCAAAACAACCAAACCAAACAGCAAAACAAGAGACTATCTAATGACATAAAACCCACCATTTCCTGAACATGCATCAAGAGCTGCTGCTACAGGGGTTGGGGTAGCCGGTGCTGCTGCCCCTTCAGCTGCTGCAGGGGCTTCCCCAGGAGAAGCTGCAAAGGCATCTTGGGTGCAGTTTAAGAACAGAAGTTTAAAAAAAAAAGAATAAAGAGAAGAAAAATATAATAAAAGAACCAAGTTAAATTGCATAGGTAGATCCCCTTATACAACATGAATGTAATTACTCCAACAGCAAGACAAGTCATGCAGCGCAGAACGCTTTGTCTCTCCCCCAACCCCACACAAGCAGGTTCTAGACAGGGTTTGCAGATGGAGCTTCTTGGGTTGCCCACAATAAGCACAGTGAGTGTAAAAGAAGGCATTATTCTCATTGTATAAGGGTTCAGAGCAGCATGCTCATGTACTACTCAAAATTAACTAATCAACAAAATTAACTTAAGAGCAGATATTAACAACTTGCATGCTCAAAGCCTGTATTACACGTGATTAATCTCCAACTGTGAGTTTACTTGCATAGAGCTTTGCACTGTTATGAGTAACAATCCAATTACTCTGGCAGATATCTGCATCTGCCATTTCTAGTCTTTGAGCCAAGTCAGTCATGCAACATCTGAAAAATTGAACTTACTTGTTTCTTAACAGTATTCCAACTGGATCTTTCTGAAGCCATAACCTGATGCATAGGTTATATTTACTCAGCTTGCTTCAAACAGATCAAGATTGTTCATCTTAACCGATGGCTGGCCAGCCATAGCCTGTCTGTCCTTTTAGGATCACTTCTAGGCCAGCCAGTCAAGTTAGGGAAAACAACTGGTTTGAGGTTTTGGAATGACATGCTCATGAGGTTTTTTTGAATGTTTTTTTCTTGTTTGCCACTTGCTCTTTGCCTGTTTTTTTTTCTTTTTGTTTGCCAGTTCCTAAGTGGCATGCTTAAATTTCAAGCTATGAACAGCATTATTTCTAGGTTTAAACCAGCATTTGTGCTCTTCATTCTATGAAGTAGTCCTAATGAACCGTGCCATTTGGACTATCCTCATAGGCAAGCATTTTCTTCACCAAAAAAAACTGCACAATGAGGATTAAATACTTCAAGATGCTTGTAAAGGACATTTTTCTACTGCTACAAAAGTTAGCAAGTTAAAAAAAATCTGTTAGGGAATACTGCAATTGCACTGTCAAATTAGCACAGGAAAAAGCTTAACATGCTTTTACTTTAATGTCAATTTTAAAATGAAAACAACCATTTTAAAAACAAATTCGTGCCAGGTAATCTAAAAAGCTCAAAAAAACATGCATTGAAACTTCAACAGAAGAGAAGAAAGCCCACTAGTCTAGTACAATAGAATTAAAATGAGTTAGTAGCAAAAAAGGCCTGCTAATAAGCCATTTCAAATATAATTCTATTTTTCAAGTAACATGGTTGTTCAACAACAAAACTGGATGGCAGTTGTCCAAGTAAAAACATCAGAATGAGTCAAACATCCCAGTACTGCCCGTATACCAGACACTGGCGTGCACCACATGGAGGGAATTCAGCACAGAACTGAACTGAAGAGTTCTGCATCGTCCTGCTTGAGGAGATGTTTTGTGTAACGCCATGAGTGTTCAGTTTGGCTCTACAGGGCCAGCTTTCAGATGAGGGGGCACCCTGGGTTCTTTTGAAAAAACATGTTTGTGCCCACACAAGCTTGAAGGCCAACAGCACAGACCTCTATAACCCCACCTATAATTATTTCCCAGAATGAAAGGATCGACTCCAGATGACATCTAAGGCAGAAAATCAGAATGCATAGAGCTGGTCATTAGTTCAACATTTGGATCACTTCAGCCTCAGAGTGACACCTATTCCTGTCTAGATGTAGGCTACTGAAGTTCCACATGTAACAGTCATAGACATTCAGGTGGGCAAAAGTTCCTTCCAGCCCACAGATGCAAGGAAACAGGTAGTTTGGCACCAGCTTTATTATTTACTGACACTTCTGAGTAAGGTTCTTGCCAAGAGTGGTAATTTTTTATAGCATCAGACTTGGGTTAAATGGCAGGTGGCATAAACACCTAAGTTCATACTGGAATCTAAATGAAAAATGTCACAGTAAGAACTCCTAATATTAGTTACTCTGAGAAGTTGAAGAAACCTACACGAACATAGAGACAAACCAACCTGAACAGGTGACCCTACAACTCACAGTTTGAACCAAGGGTTTGCCATTGTGTTTTTCTTAAGTTAGTGCTTAGTAAGTTCTTTTTAAAAAGCTCTGCTGCTCCTGCACAGTTACCCTCTGCTAAAATCTAGCATAACATGCAGAAATGGATACAATTAAATCTGCATATTTTATTATTATTAAAAAAAAAGGACAGTTTATTTTCTTTTTTGTTCCTCCATATTGGTGTAGTAACCCTACATTTGCACATTCAGCAGTGTAAGAGATTTTCTCCCTTTAAAGCAGTTACTGTATTCTTTACATTTTTGCATCTCCTGTTTCAAAAGTGAATTTAGCTTTTGACTTCTAGAATCAAGTAATATATGGCCCTCACTTGAATTTCCTGACATCCTGAAAACTTAAAGAGATGTTGCTGAAACCTTTGCAAGTTCACAACATCTACCAGGAGTGACAGGTATGTATTACGTACTGCATTACACCTGAATTCATAAATATAACTCTTACTGAAATAATGTGCAAACAAGGGGTTTTCAAAGTTGTTACACATTGAAGTAGTGCTCCAATACATCTTGTCTGCAGCAAAGTAAGTGTTCCTGCAGAGTGATCTCTTTCATCTCATAATTTCAGGCTTTACTTGATGCCATGGCATCAATACATGACAAATTTACTCACACAGATGATACAACTGACTTATAATCATCAATGTATTATGCAACAGGTGAAACAATACTGTGGAAGTCACAAGAAGAGGAAAGATCATTGAACTAAAGTGCACACAAGAAACTGTTTCCAGAGTTTTTTCCCTATTCAGTCACCCTTCATTACCTTTTGACATAGAAAACCTGACTGAGTTAAGAAGAAATATTTCACTATGCTCAGAGCTAGGAAATAATAATAATTATGCAAAGTGTTGTTTGTTTGGGTTTTTTTTAACTAAGTGCTAGCTTGCTATACCAGCATGTACCAGCCTAAAGGACATTCGTTAGCCCTTTAGTGCCAAGAGTCTTCATCACTTTGCCCGTAGTTGCTTTACAGGGAAGACCATAGCTCTGCCCACTTACAATTCAAGTCATCTTAATGCCTAATAACTGGCATTTGCACAGTGTCTGCCATGACTTGTTACTTGCACTGATTACAGAGTAATCCCACAACAAAGTGTAACTCAAGAGCACATTGCGCATGTCCAAAAATACTGCGCACAAATTCTGCTACTGAGTGGCATACCAAGGTATTTTGCCTTTCTTCTTTGCATTTCTCCCTCTGGGGAATGATTCCAGCTGCACTTAGAAAACAGCCTCCTCCTGCTTATCTTTGAAACACAAGAAGTTCCTCAAGCTGGCCCAGGTAACTGAAAGCTTGCCTTTTAATCAGATTTAGTTCTTTAAAAAAGCTATGCTAGATCAATCCTGCATCTCCCATCTGCTTTCCAATACCATATTAGCAATGAACACATAATGCAGAGCTTATCTCTCCAAGACAAAGCCCAGTCCTAGGCAGCGTGCAGGCTCCTATCAGCTGAAGTATCAGCCATACAGTGCAGTCGACAGTTATTCCAAAGCCTCCTCTACTGCTTCTTCCTTCAGCTTGGCTACCTTTTTCCTGCAGCTGTCATCTTCTTTCCCTACACAGACACTCCCTGAAGACTCTTTACATTCTTTCTCCTGATATCACTGCTCCTGTACCTTCTCCTACCACACCACAAGAAACTGTGTGAAGCAACAAAGCACTGGCAAGCTGCAAGAAGTTAAGGTGACCTTGAAGACTGTATCTCCAGCAGACCTCAAAGGTGAAATACCTACTTAATAGGATTAAGTGTAAGCATGTCTAGCATCACAAAAACTAAAGAGTAGCAGTGTCTGCCCCAAAATGACCTCTTCTTGCACAGTACACAGTCTTAAGGTAACAGGGAATGTTAGTATATGATGCTAGAATATACTTACAGCACAGCCCCCAGGAAAAAAAACAAATGAAGAAACAAAAGAACTCAAACCATGAGCAGAGAGATGGAAGTTCAATACAGATTCATGCATCTTAAAAGGGTCTGTCCAGTGGGTATCTTGAAGGCACTGCAAAAGTATCTTTACTGCTGAGTGTGCTTAGAGATTTTTCTTCTTGAGAACTAGAGGTTTTCTGCTATCATAAATAACAGAACCTTGTTTCATTCTGAAGTGTTCCAGGGAAAAAAATCAGTATGCATCTAATGTTTAATGCACTGGAGATTTATAGCATTTGAGCGACAAAATACATTGTATTTAAAGGAAGAGATCAAGTCACAGAAGTCTGCATACCGCAAAAGTGAAATTCTTTCCACAATGAAGGGGGGAAGCTCCACTTCTTAACATGCGTCACTAAGTTATCTAATGATCAGTTAAATCTCTAGAAACTAAACACATCCAGGTCTTTTCCCGACAAGCCTGGAGGCAGGCACATGATTTGGCAGTAGCTGTTTTTCCAGGCGCAGAGTAGTGGAAAAGGTAGAAAAAAAAAGATTGCATCTTGTTGCTGTAGTACTGGAACAACAAGCACAGGAGTTTTTCTAACCCTGTTTCAAGTTTACAGTGATTTCTATCCATTTAACTATTGTTTCATTTTTCAAAAAGTCCTATACCTATTACTAAATTAATTCCTAAATTACTAAATTAATAATGCAATTTGAAGGTGTGGTATCCAAGACTGGCTCAACCTCAGTGCTCACATACCGTAAGTTTCACACTCGATGCATCTGCAGGGTTGTTAATGAGCACAGGCCCTGGCTTCTGCAATGGCTCCTGACAGCAACCAACATCAGACTCTCTCTTGCTCCTAGTGGCATCCAGAACCTTGCCCATGATCCTTTTGAAGCTACTTCTCAACTGGCTGATCTTGTGGCACTTGGATTATTATCAATCTTTGTAAAAGGAGGGGTAGGTAGCAAGTAGCAGTTGTATTCCTTTCTTACAGCTTTTCAGCACTTTAGTGGGGGATATTTTGGTGCTGTCTGTTGAAGCCAGTCCTAAAAAAACCTTCTAACTGGGAACTTTCAGTCTTAAGGAAACACCTTTGTAGTCAAAATGTTTATGTATGAGACCTCTCTGGCACTCCTGTCAGTAGAAGTGATAGATAAACAGATCTCACAGAGAAGGTACCGGAATTCAGTCTTGATAGCAAGTAAGTTATTATTTATTCCTGACATGCCCTGTCATGCTGGAAGTATGCATGAGAGAAGAGAAAAGTAGAAAAACACAGTGGTCAGGTGATCGTAAACATGTTAATAGTTTGTAAACGAGAAGATTTCTCCATTATTGGGCTGGTAAATTGTTCAAAAGAAACATAATTTCTGGCCTGCTGTTGGGAAGCCTCCTGCTGCACAGGAGTAACAAGAAAACTGACAACATACAGTGGGTATGTATTCTTACTCCAATGGCTAGCAGATAACATTAGAAACTGAATGAGTAGGACTAAACTCTTGAGAATATGTTTCCTTTTTTCCTTTACATATTATTATTTGCATAGTTGGCATTTAGTACAAGTTCACCACTCCAATTTACTGCAAATATTTGTGAAATAAAACCCAGATTCAAGACTGCTGAAATACAGTAATTTCAGCTGGCTCCATACTCTTATTTACAGGAAATACCCAAAAGAAACACAACACAGCCCAAGCGTGACAAGTAACGAAGGGGCAGGACCCTGTCACCTCCATCCTCTTCAACTATGAAAGCACAGCTGCTTTTCCCAGAAATTGTAGTACAGTGCATAGTTACTGAATAATGTGGAAGTAATTCCTGCTTACTCCCATGTGGACCTGAGAACTACTATTCTTAGCTGTTAAATCATAAGGTAACTCAGTCTTAAAGTTTACAGTTTTACATTTTTCATATATATGCAAAGGAGTCTATTAGCTAAAAGCACAGCAAACAGAGGTAGTTGGGCAGTTTTTATTTCCTGTTCCATCTACCATCCAACACACAGGCACTTCTGGTACAGCTGGTTAAACCAGAGGCCTTGCTACACAGCTGAGCTCAATATTGCTTCGACAGCATCATGAACTGGTGTAGAGCACTACAGCAACCAAACTAACCTCCAAAGAGATCCACTTCAGCAGTGGCCGCAGTGACAGTGGTAGTTGTAGCGGCAGCAGCCGTAGTAGTTGTAGTATCAGTAGTTGGAGCAGTAGTTGCAGTAGGCTCTGAGGCAAATGGATCTGAAATCTGTGGCTCAGAGGTAACACCGGAAAGTGCAGCCAGATTATCTGTATGCAACCATGTAATGAAGATCAAACAGGAAAGGTAAGGGGAAAGGCAGAGACCACAATCACTCAACTCCAGGAAGCTGGAGCTTTTAGTAACGAGTCTTAACATACAAAGGTCTTAGAAATCAAAAATACTACTCACCCTCTCCCAATAGGTCTAGTGATTGTCCATTAAAATGACAGCAGAAAAAGAACACCAGAGCATTAGCAGAACCATTAGCAGAACTGCCAGATTGAAGATGTTCATTAGCCACATGTTCATTCTAAATCACATGTCTAGCTTATGTCTAGAAACATGATTTCTACACTTGCTTTTCTAACATTCAAGAAGTTATTCTGACATGACAAAGCTCATTCTGTTTAATAACTCTTCAAAACAGAACCAGTACACACCTAGAACCCTTCACAGAACAGGGACTAAAGCAAGGGTACTTTAGCAGTGAGCAGCTTGCAAATACAGTGTTAAGTTACTTCAGGACACAATACATGGCATCCCTAGTCCCCAAATATATTCTGAGAGACTAACAGGTGGTGGTTCTTGGACTTGGGACAACTGTTAAGTACCAAATAAATAAATAAATAAATAGAGCAGCTCCTCTTTGATAGCTTTTTCTGCATTTATGATAGAGCAAACATGCTCTGCAGAAACAACTAACTCTGTTAATACTTGCTATAAGGAATATGAATGTTGACAGCATAAGCATAAGCAGACTGGCTCTGCTCCAACTTTGGTTTCTTAGTCAACTGTTTCTGGAAGCCAGTGAAGCATCTTTAATGACAGGCTTTCCTACAATCTGATGTCTTCTGAAATCAGTCAGATTGAGCTCAAACACAGAAGTTTTGCCTACATAAAAATCAACTACAAGATATAAAAACACGTGAAAACTAATGAGTTTGCCCTATTAAATTTTCATTCTGTAGCTAGGGTAGTCTGAGCTCAACAACTATTTATTTACAAACCAGTATCTCAGTGTTGCTCCTAGATTCTTTGTACACATAACAGGGTCATGGGTTCATCTGATCCACACTGAACAGCAAGCAGAGTCCTGATGCTTTACTGTGGGTCAGCATTTGGAAGCAAAACGATTTGAGCAGGCGCAGCCCTATCTTCACAAATTTGTCTTTATTTTACAACACTTCTAAAAAAAAGGCAGCAAAAACATACATTTAGGTTTTTTACAATTTTCATAATTGGCTCCTTGGGTGAGCTCTACTTGAGCCTGACTGCACAAGCTGAACTAAGTCAAAATTCTGCTCTTCTGAAAGAGCAGAACAGTACATTAAAAATGCAGCACTCTGGTGTCCCATTACTGCACACCAGGTGAATGTCTCACAGCTAGACTTGAAATAAACAACTGTCGGTAAACTTTTAAGTTCTATTAGCTTAGCCTTCAATGCCTTTTTGGTATTCAGCTGCGTTATAGAACTTAATACAGTGAAATTACAATTATCCAGCACAGCAATCTACACTTAATATGGGAATGATTAAAACCAGTGTTTTTTTGTATAGTAATATTAAAGTAACAATACTGTTAGCAAATCCATGTTCAAAGGCACACTGTAGTCCAGAGCAGAAATTCAAGTCAATTTGCTTTTATAACCGAGTCAAACCTCACAAAGATGCAGACTTTGACCTACTGTATTTTTTATAATACTATAGTCTACTCTGCCTGCCACATACCTATCTATTCTCCTTGTAGTATGCTACAAGCAGCATATTACCCTATCTTGATGGTCTCCTGATAGCACAGAAGTGTAGATTTTCACATTATAGTTCATTTGCTAGATGACATATTGTGTATTCAGAAATACAGCAGGTATACAACAAAATACTCAGTGTACTGTACATACCCCTAAATACAGTCCACTATACTGAATATACAGCCAAAACACATAGAATCTACACTGCCAGGGAGATTGAGAAAAGCAGAATTGTTTGTTGTTGACGTGTATTGATGCTGCACCATGAAGTACTTGATGTTCACATTTCCCTGGCTATTCCGAACTGCAGCACTTCTTCCAGCTTCCTCCCTCTACTACTGTTTTCTCATGAGTTTCCACATTGATTTGCTGTAGCCCAGAAGAATAGGCAGCTCAAGTAGCAGGGAGGCACGGTTACACATCCTCCCAAAAGTCCTGGGTGGAAGGAAGGTCATCTTGTCCAGCCTCCTGCTCCCAACACCAGATTAGGTCAGCCATGGCTCTGACTAGTCAGGTCTTGAAAAATCTCCTGGAATGGAGAGTTCACTAGCTCACATCAGGGATCTGCCTCATTACTGCCCTAGCCTCCGAGTGAAATATTTTTATTCCTTCAGAGAGTTAAAAAAAAAAAAAAAAAAAAAAAAAGGCAAGCAAAAGATTCCAGTGCAATAAGAGGTCATCATACCTGAACTGCTGCCAGCAGTAAAGCAGCAGACAAAGCTGAAACTTACTAAGTTACCAAAATGCTATTCTGAAAGGTAAGTATTCTTGATGAAGGTAGTGACAATTCTGGCCATAGGAGAATAGTTAGCTGTCCTTTTCTGTCATGGAGTGAGACTAGGTACATTGCTAGTCAATTTTAAGTTTTAGTAATTTAGAAGAATAAAAGCATCTACGTTCCAAACTATGGGTGTTTTGTCCAAAAAGAAAAAAAGCAAACCAAATCAGCTTTCAATTTCCATATGAAGCAATACTTTACAATATTACTGGCTATTTATTTATACTTCTATTATTGCAGGAATGAGCAACTGCTTAAAAAAGTTAGCTCTTTCATACTCTTTTCAAAAACATCTCAAAAGCTTGTATTTCAGTGCTTGACAACGACAAAGTAAGACAAATAGAACACAATCAAAATACTGCAGAATAATTAGTCCCAGGCATCCTAGAATAGATGACTCTTTGTTCTTGCTTTCTTGGTAAGATTACCATTTTGTTAATAAAACTGAAATTTGCTGGGGGGAAAAAAGCAATTAATTCAACAGATTATACTGGAATATGCAATATAATGCCCACACGACAGCCCTAGCTATCCTCTTGTAATGAAGTGACTGAAATACGACGTCATCTTGAATGAACTACAACTAAGAACTGCGACAGGGACTGCAGAAGCCACCAGCACCCAGTATGGGCACTGACAGCAGAGTCAGCATGACTCAGTGTTGCATTCCTGCCGGGAGAGGGCTGATGAGTTCATTAAGCTGCCACACAGGATCTCTTAAGATTACGCCACAATGGGTTTACAACTGTGTAAATTAAATCACATTTACTGGCCTAATTCCTTGTTTTAACAGGACACGAGTGAACACTGCCTACATTTACTGTGGTCCTCCAGACCACCAGCTGCTAGTGCTGCCTGGAACAACAGGATCAGATTTCAGAGAGCTGGTTAGTTATTCCTGTTTGAAAGCAGTTAGCCCTCTACTTGTATTTGCATATTATCATTCTAAGCACACAAGGAAGACACTTTATTAAAACATGCTAAGGCTTCTCAGAGGTAATCACACTTGCAGCAGAACTAAGTTGCAACCATTTGCTTTACATGCATTTTTGTTTTAAAAGCTATTTTTGTTCCTCCTCCTATTGATCTGTGGGCTTTGCTCTATGAACAGAAGAGCTGGTTTCTGCCCCCACCTTGCCAATAACCACGTAAACAGTTCTGGTTTTTCTGTTTTGAAGTGCCTACCCTACCTGCTCACCTTCATCCATCCCCTTCCTGCTCACTTTTAGTCACATAATCCTGGCTCTCCCAGCTTTGCAGTCAGGCCCTCATAAGCAGCTTATACCATTATGCATATCCCTGGAAAGAAGAAGTAGCCTTGTGCTGCAAAGGGATGCCTGACTGTCAGGTCAGCAGAAGCCTGGGAGTGAGCTGGGGACATCCTGTGCTAGCAGAGAAAGAGACACATTTGAGCTCAGCCATGCAAGAAGATGGAGACTGCAAGAAGAGATGCTGATAGTGAGGTTGCCCTACCTCCCCATGAAGTGCCTCCAGCAGCGGCAGCAGCAGCAGCACCCACAGGAGCAGGTGCTGGAGCTGCCTGTCCAGTACCGGCAAAATCTGGCTGAAGATCCAAAAGATCACTGGATGGTTTGGAAGCGCTGCCAAGAAAAGGAAGAGAGACATTAAATACCAGAGGAATTTGCCATTTCAGTCAAATTTTTTTAAAAAATCATGACTGGATTACATGAATTAACTTTAGTTTGGCTGAAATAGAGACATTTTTTCCAGGCCTCAGGATTAGAGAAGTGGCCATAAGTACCTCTACTTTAGTGAGTCCCAAGAATATGTTACAACCCAGGATGGGAACCTTAACTTACTTCCATTTCCCGATAATGACATTGCAACAGATCTACAAGACGTACAATTCTTTAAAAAAATCCCAAATAACTGAACAAAAAAACCCCAACCACCCCAACACCCAAACCAGAAAATGCAAAATCCCAGGTGGTCCCTAAAAACAGAGAAGATAACTGCTGTGACTGAAACCAGCACCATTCTACTTCCATATTTCATCATGCCATGTCAGAAAGCAAGACACCTGCATTTCCAGGCAATAAACAGGCATAAGGTAGAAGAGAACTGGCAAAATTTCTATGGATCAAGCCAGTCAGGTAATTACTTAACAAACCAGATCTTGTTCATCCAGAACACTTAAATAACAAACAGTAGAAGCTTTTCAGTGAAGTTCTTAATCTGACACTTAAATTACCTACATCTTACAGACTTTTGGTTCAAGCTTAGAGTTTTGACACCTCAGGAGTTCAACCACCTGCTCTTTACAAGTAGGAGCACTTTGTTCTGGTTTTGACTTGAAAGCAAGGTTCAGATTTTCTCATAGGTAAAATGTTTATTTTTTTATTTTAACCTTCAGAAGTTCATTATCTTTGTGCTTCATTAACCAATTTGAAAAGCAAGAAAAGGGAATATTAATTCAGCAGTTTTAGAAAGAGATTCCTGAAGGTCAGCAAAGACTACTCTGGATTTGCACATTACTTCAGTCTATTCAATTAGAAGTTTCTGTACAATATTTTTGGGTTTTGTTTTTTTTGTTTGTGTTAAGAGTTTGTTTGCGATCTATACTGGTAGAATAATGTAGACCACTGAAAACTGATGTGCACTACTTGTAAAAGGAGCAAAGCCTTTCAGGCAAGCCTCCTGTTACAAGTATGACTTTGGAACTCACATGAAGCTCAGTAACTGAAATATACTTTTTAACTTACCTGACTGGAGCAGCTGTAGATGCAGTTGCAAAAAGATCAACTGGAGGAGATGTATCAATAGTTTTTGCTGGAGTAGAACTAGGAGATGTAACAGTTGTGGCTGGAGAAGACTGGAGAAATATTTTAAACATACATTCAATATACCAACATTTCTCCACAACCAACCATGCACAGATGCACATACTATAAAAACCCAATTTTGACATCAAGTCTTTTTATCATGACCTGTTTTCTCCTCTGAAAGACTTTAAGGAAAACTAGGCTAAGTTTTCAGATGGTAGTAGAGCTCAGAACCCCCAAGGTGACTCCAAAGAAGAAAAAAAGTTTCTACAAGATCTCTTCTGAAGAGGTTGTTTCTGTAACTATCAGACTCTTCATGTTGTCTATGGAATGAAGTAGTTGTTTGTCCTCAACAGCACCTTAGTAGTCTAACCACAGAAATGGTGAGAGAAGAGAAATTGTTAGAAACTAGTTGAAAGTGTGTTTGTAAACCTTCAGAAGAGTTTTTAAAGAGGCATCAGCAGCACTCAAGATTAAGTCCTTGGGAAGATACAAAAGACAGCTCAGCCTATGACTTTGCTTCCTATGACATTAGCTCCTCCAATTCTGGATAAAGATACTTTAATTTTGGCAAGGACAGACACCCAGAGAGTATATTGCAACTCCTCTGTGAACTTGAAGACTCAAGTTACCTTGTAAAGTGTCAATTTAATTCTAAAAGATACTATAAGCTTTGGTACAGCATCTCACATGCTAGAGAGATCCTTTTCCTAACAACTGAAAACAAGTCCTAATTTTAGTACTGTTTGCCATTCTGACCACTTCCAAGACGGAAAAAGAATGGCAAAGGTGAAGAGATTTTCTTCTGTGTTCTTCTACTGCCATCCCATCATCATAATTCTAGCAGATGGGTGTAAGCTTTCTAGACTCTCCTCAAAGCTTTAGTAAGGTTTGAGACTATAATGGTCCCAATCCCTCATGTGCATCAAGGAAGATGTGGTTAAAGTTGTGAGAACACTTTCTGAGCCATCATGTCATTCTCACCAACTGCTCTCGTATTAAACAGGAGAGTTGGGGCATTATTTTTTGCTTGGTTTTGTTTTCGATTGGTTTTGTTGTGTTTCTTTGTAAAGTGCTTCTCAGAAAGAAATTTAAGAGCTTTCTCTAGAATCAGGCATTGAACCCGCTGCCTTAAGATTCAGAAGATTTCATTGAGTTTTTCCTGCACTACACCCATCATGAAACACTGCTATAGCACCTGGCAGTGCTCCAGGGATACCAGGAGCTACCATTACTAACACCATAAAGCTCATTAGTTTATCTGACACTCAAACCAAGGCATTTTCACTGGCAACTCTTGCTTTAAATTAAGGTCAGCAGTCTCACTAATACAGGTCATTTCTGAAACTAGATATATTGGATGAAAATTTTCTTCCTTTCTTCCTGGCTTTTCGCATGAACATGGTTTTAAAAGAGTCAGAACTTCTCCGTAAAAAGCTGCAGAGGGAGTGAAGGAGTGAAGGATTTGGAGGAGAAATACCCTGGTGCAAGTTTCTCAGTGACATGAGAATTAAGGTGTAATGAAAGAAAAAAAAAAAAAAAAAAAAAAAAAATAGAGATAGAGATAAAAATACGTGTATCTTTTATGCTTTCACAAGGAGCAATCATCATACCCAGGTAAAGTTCCTTAACATCCTGACTTGTACAAGCACCGCAGCCCTTCAGATCAGTGACATGCTCTTATGGGGCCATTATTTATAAAGCCATTAAAAGATGCAATTTTTTCAATTAGGTGGCAAAGGCTAAGAAGTAGATTAAGAGATGGAAATTTAACTCTTTATGCCCTTACAATGTTCCAAAGCGTATCACCTGAACAAGAATTATCTAGTATAGCAACTGGCAGTATTTACCTTGCTCAGAGGAGAAGGAGCCCCAGATCTAGAAAAAAAAGGGGATTTTCAGATAAGTACTGTTTTGAAACTATGTTTCTGGTCATCCAAACTCCTGCAAAAAGACCAAAACCTAACCATGAAAGCTTTTTTAAGACCTCTTTAATTGCATGCCCCCTACAGTTCTCAGACTTCAACGTGCCACTTTTTAGACAAGGAATGCAAATTTTACTTCAAATCTTAAATTAATCTTTTAAGCTAACTGGCATCACAGGATTATTCTGCCTTTTAAATAAGCTCTACTAAATGGAGAAAAGACAGAGATGCATGCAAATATCTTGCTTTGGGGCCGACAGGACCCAGTAGGAAAGAGTTACTAGGGCAAGATGTCACCTTATTAGAAAACCATGCAACAGCAGCAGAACACCACCAATACTGAAGCAGTTATCTAACATAAGTCTTCTGAGGATGTGTCAGCAATTTTTCAAAGTCTACTTTCTTTTAAAGAAAGTCAGAGTTACTTGAAAATAACTGCACTTAAAAGTATGATAACAGTGAGTTGGAAAGTTCAAGCTGAAAGTTCTCCCACATGCACAAAAATCACACTAACAGTAACTGACAGAGCCTTAATCATAACTTAAAATGCACGTCAGTACATTTGTTTGCTTTCATTATGGGGTATGAAAATACTGCTACATATTTTTAGAGCTGCTTTGATCTAAGAGATGAAAGGAGGAGTTGAAGATAAAGCTGCACCAGTATTGAACCAGCATCCATCCCGTAAGTTACTTGACTTGGATAAGTCCTAGGAGCTGTAGAAGAGATTAGAAGATTTCCAGATCTTCTAATCACAGAAATGACAAAAAAAATAACCTAATGACTATATACAAAAGCAAAGAACACTTTAGCTCAATTCAAAGAAAAATATCTAAGTGTTCAAAAAAATCTTTAAAAAATACACATAACCATGCCTGAAAGCAAGTGATATGTAAAGGTATGTACTTACCCTTCACTAAATTGCAAGCAAAACAACAGTAAAAGAGAAAATAGAGGTTTAGCTTAATCCTTCATAGACTTAGCCACAGCCAGTATCTAGTAAGAAGATGCAAAACCATTATAAAAGAAATAGATTTTGATTATAAAAGCCTTAGCACCATGCAAACCCCCAGTTCCTTCCAGTTTTCCTCAAGTAATTTTACTTAATTTTGGAAAGCGTCTAGTTGTTCTGTGTGTTTCCCCCACCACCAGTAATTAAAGAAAAGGTTGCCACTAAGATGACTTTTTTAAAGGAAAGGAAAAGCCTTGTCTGACTTATTTTCTAGCTAAGTGACAGAAGGAGGTTGGTGGAGGCAAACCTAAACATGAACTGATCTCACACTGTCGCTATTATGCCTAGATGCGTGGTACAACATATATACCTACTTGTTGCCAGGTTTTTTCCCTTCCAGTGAGTTTAGATGTTGCTCAAGGGTCTCCATGAGACTGCTGGGAGCCTTGAAAGCAAAGAGAAAGACACACACGTCAGTGTATTGCAGTGATCTAACCACACTTTGAAATCCAGCACCAACTTCCCTGAAGTCCACCATGTGTGTGCTCATGCAGTTACTTTACTTACATCAGTGTGGAAATAGTGGATTTCCATGCTAGAAGAATTCAGGCAAAGCCAGTTTTTAAAAAGATATTACTGCATCCAAATTGCAGAGAGAAAAAGTCTACCTCCACAATGCAGCACCTGAAGCCTAAACCCAGGATGTGCTGCTCATCATGCTTTGAATCAGTGTTAAACATTGACAACAGCACAGGCATCCACAGGGTTAATTTTAAGATTCACCAGTTCAAGGTCAGACTTTCAGTTTTGCTTGTAGTCAGACCCCCAACACCTCTTTCATGACCAGAGGGTTAGAAAGCATTTGCAGCCTAAATGAAACAAAGTCCTCTCCAATGTCCCCAGAAGGAGCCACCTTTGGCTCAAGACTCCCAACATCACAAAACCTTATAGCTGTTCTTCTCAAAATGGTACTCTGGCACAGGTTACTGTCCAGCCAGCTCGAAATGCAGAAAGATTACTGTTTTAGACATCTATAAAAAACTAAGCTTTTTCAGGCCTTGCTGATCTTAGGTTTTATTTTAAGCAACCTTTTTGTGGTCAGCAGCCAATACCCACAGGCACTTGCTGTTACAACGGCAGATAGAAAAAGTAGTTGTAAATGCACACTGGACTTAGGTATTCCAGAACAAAAATAGAGTCTGGATTAAGTAGACTCATAGAAGATCTACAAACAGAGAAGAAATCCTTGAGAGATACAGTAGCATACAATAGTTGAATATTTCATCAGGGTTACAAGCATCATCAGTTCATCAGTCTCTACACAGGGAATTCTCTTTATCAGTCACTTTCAGATCTGCCACAATTCTTGACAGCAATACCTATGATGTTTTTCATAAATAACATCTTTAATTTCAGGGCAGACGCAATTATCAAACAAGTCAGTTTGTGATGCTTGAAAACAGACCATCCACTGCTCCTACACTGAAAAGCCAGTTGGCTGGCTGCACCAGGTATTTCAGGATGCATAGCACCTGCTAGTACCAATGCACAGCTCAGTGTACTTGCAGTGTCTGCATATTGATTTTAGCATTAAAACCAGTAACTTAACACATCCAGAAATTTAAAACGCTCAAAATAATCTTAAATGACATACTGAGTTTAAATACATCCTACGTACATAAGCAATGAAGAGACATCTTGACCTTGCTGCTTTTACAGGCATATTTATTAACTTTCAATTCATTTGGGCATAGTAAGAACTGGTTAAACACAAGTGACCTAGTTATAAGAATTCTCCAGCAGAAAATACAAGGAGAAAGGTAAAATAAACTAAAAAAAAATCCAGAGAGATTCAGACTTTAACATATTCAAAAATGCTATATTGTAAGATGCTAGTTGTGCAACTTTAACATGTAAGTAAAAGCTATGTTTAAGAAAAAGATTTTAAAAAGATTGCATGATTTACTGTTACAAGTTACTTCTAGACACTTTAGGTAACTTCCCAGTGTATTAGTCAAGGGTTTCTTAAAAACCAGCAAGGTAAAACTAAACTTACCTATCAAACAGAACTCAGAGAAGAAGCTTCAGAAAATTTCTACCCAGATGCAACAATTTGGGAAGGAAATACTATCTGGTACCCAATTTGCAACACTGAACATTGCCCAATTTCTTCCAGATTACTGCTTTAACATTAGTCTATCAGTCAGCCTTGTGCTGGAACCTTAGATACGGGTTCCCCACTAGCTACCAGGGGCAAAACTGTCATGCTTTAAGAAATGCTAGTAAATAAAAATGAGCCAAGATTCTTAGCTGCTAAGATGCCTTCACAGGCTCCAAAACTTTGCAGCCAAACTATCAAGTCCAAAGATGACAACTATCAACTTGAATTACACTACTGGGACCACCTGTCTGGATTTACAGAGTACGTAAATCCACACAGAGTGACACACAGAGTATCAACACAACCAACTTCTTGCAGAATACCGACTATTGCCAGGGCTTGCTATAGAAATTTAGGTATACCATTGATACTATGTAGAATTATGTACTAATTATTAGCTGAAATTCAGTTTTATTATTCACCTTTTATTTATTTCTCTCTGAAATTCACTGCTGAGGTCTTATACATAGGCTATACAGCATGTTTCAGGCTAGCCTTAGCATGTGAGTCCCAAGCAGCCTTTGGAAGAATACAGCTGTGAGGGACTACCTGAGCAGAGACTGGAGTGGTCAGGAAGTTGGATGAGATTATCATTGTAGATCCCTTCCTTCCAAAAGAACCATTCTGTTTTAAAGTATTGGCTCATGGGGTGGAAGGGACCATCTGGTAGCAGTAACTAAGGTGCTGCTGAGCAAGTGTGGCACTGACTGATGATGCAGAACAGGCTGGCACAACGCAAGCAGAAGCAGATAAAAGTGCCACAGAAATTTATAAAGTATATTTCATTAACTGGGTTTAAGGTGATTTCTTATGGTTTAAGGACTTAGTTCATGGCTGACTGGACTGTGTTAAAAAAGAGCCCCTGAGGTACAGAGTTAGGGGAACATACTACGTCAGCTATTTCAGGATTAGGTCTGGTATCACACATGGTGCTTTTCTCTGCTGAAAGAGTGGCCAGACTTTATAGCTCCATTGTATCTGAAATTCACAGAGATTAAAACTCTCCACCTTCTCATAATGTCTCACTTTTAGAATTTTTAAGTGGCATTTAACTAAAAGAGACACTATTTTGATGCTGATTTAAACCAGGCTTTCAAGAGGCTATCAAAAACTGCATGAACAAAAACTATATGAAGAGTTGGGGTTTGCAGCTAAGTTGTTTGGGTCACTCTTCTGTTCCAATTTTACTGGCATCAAAACTGCCACAGGCCTTTGGCATGGATCCCTTATCTCTAAGTAAATAACCCTCTTCACATCAAACACAAAGCCAGGCACCCAGGCCAATTTGCAAGTGGTACTTAAAATGGACCAGCAGCTACAGCATGTTAGGTGGTATAACTTCACCAACATTTGCGTTCCTGGTGTGCTTTCCTAATTACAGAACTTTTATTTATTACACAAATCCAAAAAGACTACAAGAGAAGCTTACCTGTGTAAGATCAGGGATATCGCCTTTGTCAATTCCAACTTGCTGTGGAGATAGAAGAGTAAAGGTAAAATGTAAGTGCATTATTCCACTGCAGCAGGCATTAATTTTGAGTAGAACTGCTATTCAAGCTATAATGCACTCTGTCTTTAGAAAAATACTACCAAGTTAGAAAGCAGATCTCCATCTTTCCAGTAGCTACCTTCAACAACCTGCAGCAGTTTTTTCCCCACAAATTAATATCCCTTTAAAATAAAAGGATTTAAAAAATGGAGCTGGATTTCACACATGAAATTCACACTCTATACTGAAATACACAGGTCATATACCATTGTCTCAGAGGACAGCAAGTTGAGGTCTAAGTCTGCAATCTTCTATTAATTGCTCTGATGTTTCACTGTGGTTCTTCAGAGTGACTGCTAGTTCAGCTTTTGCAGGAGAGCAAGCTCTGCTGCACCCTGTAATCCTTAAGTAGAGTCACTACAACCCCTGTCCAAAAAAGCTGACCTGTGTCTCTAAAGTACTTTACTCCCTCAAGTTCAATATTCATATCTGACATTACAAGCCATTAGGGAGTCTATCAGGCTTCTCCATAGATAGGTGAATTAGCAAAGAAACAAACTTTTTATTCAGCTCATTACTGCTGTCCATTATAATGAAGTATGAAACATGGAAAATGTGTGCCCTGTGCCAAAGAGCCAACTACCACAACTGAGAATCCAGCAAAGGAGTTAATTAACCATGTAATATTCCTATTATCCACATAAGAGGATGATAACAAGGAACAAAACCGGGAAAATCTCACGTTACAGTTAACTTAATGTTGGCAGCAAAGACTAAAAAAAACCAGACTTTAAAAATCTGTGTGCTTTTATTCCCAATTGCTATGTCTTCCTCTAATGTTCAACCCTGTCCTAGAAGTACGCATTTATTACAGCATCTCAAAAATACTGGCACATTTGAAGTCATGTCATCTGTTAATTTAACCAGGAAAGTTGAGTTTGGCTGCATCATAGAGACATGTGGAAATCCTAAGCAGGGTTTAACTAGATGACCTGAACAAGCAGATCCAAGATCCAGATCCATTTATACACATTGAGACAGATGCTTAACAAGTGCAATTAATATTTTACATTGGTGCTAAAGAAAAAAAATTAAATCACAAAGTACTTAAGTGCCAGACTCCAGAAGACTGAAAGCCACTTACCTCCGCAACTTTAAGAAACTCTGATACTCTGGTCATTCGAGTTAGAAATCGTTTGTAGATTTCAAGAGCATCTTTACATTGTCCCTTTTTCATTTCAAAAAACTTCTCTAAAGAAATAATGTGGTAAATTTCAGTTAAGATGTCTTATATTTGGTCTTACATCTGCAACTCTAGTTTTCAGAAAAATCACGTTTGAAGAATATGACACTACATTAACATTTACTACTTGGACATTAACCTGGTGGCTTTCCTCTTGCCTAGTATAATTTAGAAGTTGGGCTTGCTGAGCTGCTAAAGAATTATATAGACCATCAAACTGAACTCCAACTAGCCACAGCAATGTGTGTGATGTCAACCACTTTAAAGACTAAAAATTAAGCAGATGAAGAAGCTACCCAACTTAAAGTTCAAAATAATTAAGGATACTTAAACATATATTAATATATGTCCTCTCCAAATTGTCTTCGCTCCAAAGAACCATATGTTTTTCACTTAAGTAGCTCCCTAAGGCCCATTTGTGTCCATTATTAAACACAACTGCCACACACTTCAACCCGAACTTACGCTTTAAATAGCAGTAGACAGTGAAATTTCAAGTGAATTTTTATGCCCAACCCATTGTGTCATGCTGGCAATCACACCAGGCTGCCTGAGCTTCAGAACATGCTCACAGCCTCCTTTACACTTTGTAGGCTGATGGTAGGTAGGGTTCTGGAGGGGATCCAGTTTTGGCAGTCATGCTTTCAGGCAGATCAGGAATGTTATTCAGGAGTATATTACTTCATGAAAGGCTACCACATAACATTATCACTCTCTACAACTACCTGAAAGGAAGTTATAGTCAGGTGAGGGTTGGTGTCTTCTCCCAGGCAACCAGCAACAGGACAAGAGGACACAGTCATAAGCTGTGCCAGGGAAGGTTTAGGTGGGGCATTAGGAAGAAATTCTTCACAGAAAGGGCGATTAGACATTGGAATGGGCTGCCCAAGGAGATGATGGAGTCACCGTCCCTGGAGGTGCTTAAGGAAAAACTGGATGTGGCACTTAGTGCCGTGGTCTAGGTGATAACGTGGTGTTTGGTCACAGGTTGGACTCGATAATCTTAAAGGTCTTTTCAAACCTAATTGATTCTGTGATGTATAACAGAAGAATTTGGGCATCTTAAAAATGCAAAAGCTTCTAACCTTGCAGGACATATTATGCATGCTCACACAGCACTGTACACTTCTTTAAGCACAGAGACGGTCAGTGCCTTGAAGTATGCATCTACACACTTTCAAGGACATGTGATGATCCAGCCTCAGATGAACACTAAGGTAAGAGGGTACAGCTTAAAATTTTCTCTCATTTCAGACTAGAACAGTCAAGATAAATGTAGCTTTAATGCAAGTTAAGTAAAAAAACTGAAGCAGATCTGAAACTGATTCTTCACTTGCTTATGCAATGTGAGATAAAAGCCAGGTTACTTACCTAGTAAGTTAATAACCCCATCATTGTAGCAAGCAAAAAGTTTGATGAGATCTTTAAACAGAAGCATGAATGCAGCATTTATGACACCATTTGTCAGTTCATTTGGATGAACCTACAAATAAAATATCAGTTATTTACAAAACAAGTGTCAAATGCAATCACATTTTGGCTTACACCAGGTATTTGGTGCTGTTACAGATAGAATCAAGCACTGAAGTTTTCATGCTAAGACACTAAACAAAAGCTTTGGTTAGCAGATCAAGGACTGCTTTTTTCACCACTCCAAAACAATCCACTACAGCAAAGGAGTACCCACATCAACATCTTAGTCTTGTCTCCTTCACTTATCACGAAGAAGAGGAAGGCAGAGATGCTATTAATGATTTTAATGAAATGGACAAAAGACATCAGTTTACAGCAGAGCTTAACAAAAACTTAGTAGTCTTTGAGACAATGTATTTGGATTAATGATGTCAAGATCCTTTCTCACATCAACTTGGGAAGAAAATATGTACTTATTTATTAAAAGGTCTTTCTTTTCTCGAAAATATGTCCTCTTCTGAGAGCACTATCATAATTCCTATGCCACTTAAGGAATGGAAAGCACATTGTGAGACATGTACTTCTAAGCCTTTCCTCTGACAGCTGTAGTGGGCTCTGCCTTCCACCTCGAAGTGTATCTTTCATGTGCCCACGAACAGAAGAAACAGTTCCTTCAAAAACCTCTTTGAAATGTTACACTGTGCCCCCTACAACAAATGATTTGTGTTTTTATCCTTCGGTCAGATAAACAATCCCATCAGCATTCATGACATGATAAATATATTGTACACACTTATTTCTATGAACAGTCTAGATTAAACTTCAGCCAATTCAGTTCACAGCTGAAAACCATATGAAGATTTTGAGGAAGTCAAGCAATGTACATGTGGTATTTTAATGGGCTTTTCCCTCCTCCCCAAAAGAAGCTGGTTGCCAAGAGACAGAAAATAGAGTATTCAGTCTCCTTGTTTTGTCCATTTCTTCCCCCTCACTGATGCAGAAGATGAAACTCCAAGTTCCCTCTCTACAAAACCAAAAGTGCAATCTTTACATTTCATACATATGGGCAAGGGCCATTCTTGGCCACAATACCTCAGTGGGACACTGAAAAGGGGATTTTTTGGCCCTCAATTAGGGATGATGAGTAAAGCATTACCTACAAGGTGAAACGTGTTCATTATAATGAATCATTTATAAGTCACTCCCCAGTGTTAATGCTAGGTCAGCTTCAATACATACATCAAATTCAAGTAGTGCATCAATTTGTTCCTGTAATATTGGCATACTCTTCAGCAGCTTTTCAGGAGCCATTGTTCTCATTACACCTTCAGCTCTGCAAGAGGGAATACAGATTAGAAGCCATGCTGCTTCCTCTCTCCCTTCCCCAAAACTGATCTGTTGTCTAAAACTTATGCTTGAAGCACCTATAACTAATTTTAAACCATTTCAAAAGCACAGTCTGATTCTCCTTCTTCTCATATCATCATGAGAACAGGCATGAAAAATACTTCATCCAGCCACCCCTCCTGACAGCAGGTGAGGAAAGGTTTTGTGTTAAGAGTGATGAACGCAAGAGATTGACCTCTTTATGGAAAGATGACACTGGGAGCTTAAATTACTAACTAGAAATACTGACACAGAAGTACTTAGAGAACTGATATACTTTGTGCACAAAGTTTGTTACAAGTAACTAATGACAATTCATTGCTGACATGTCCATGTCATCCATACACATCAGTGGATGTGTAGCATTTCTTAAGAGTCATCCATAGTCTCATAGCAGTCTTCAAGCATGGTCATTTTTATCTCTAAATATTACAAACCTGCACAACCATCATTATGTATTGCCCTGTTCTGGCTGCAGACAGGTATATATATATATATGCAGACTGGAAATGCATACTTTTACTTATTTTATGCTATGCTCTGAAGCAGCACCTTGTTCTGAGCACCAGAAATAACAGGCATAGAAAGCCTTTCCAGGAATTTGCAGCGAAGCAGGAACAGCAGGATCCCCAGCAGCCCAAACTTAACTTTATTTAACATCAAGTGTTCAAGAGCAAACTCTTAGGGTCCCCACTAAGGGAATGGCATCCAGCTACACAGGAAAGCTGCCACAGTAGGCCGTACACTTTCTTGCTGTTTGAGAAGCAGGAGAGAGCAGCCTGGTAGTGATGCCTGCATTAACAGGTCAGAATCCCAAGCTGCAGAACACACCAGAACTGACAGAAGGATCCTGTATGCAACTCATGATTAGCAGGAGCATCTTTAGTATGCAGTCAATTAAGCTGCACCTTCAGCGGGTGTTGAGCCACTTGCTGTGTCATCTCTGCTTCAAGAGAGAATCTAGAGCCCTTAAAGTCCCAGTTAGAGGAGTCAGAGACCAGAAAAATGTTCTCATTAATACCAGCATACTACTCTGGGCTGGCTTCAATTATTTTTTTTAACAGTTCTTGTGGGAAATAAAACCAGGAGTTTGCAATATTATTCTGTTCAGTTTATAACTGTTTGCTCTGTTCCCTGCTAAGAACTTCAGGTGTTCACTTCAGGCTTTGTTTGCAATCAGCCATCTTTCCTAGGGAAAGTGTCTGGAGAGTAATGAAACATCCTAAACATAGTTTCAGAGTGTTTCTTTCTCCAAATCCTAAACACAGCCTCACTGCAGCAAAATTTAATTGGGGTCAGATTTAAACCTAGCACTAAAGTTCCCAGTTCCACAAGGCACCTTACTTTAACCTTCAGTATTTGCCTTACTACCCAGTATTTCCTCTCCTCTTTGGGCAATTTTTAACGAATAAAAGTACTTTAAAAATCATGTTTTTCATTGTAGCTACACAAAGCATATAACAACAAAGTCACTAAGAAACTAAAATTAAGTGTAATGCCACAAATAAGATTCATGGGTCAGGCAACCTTATTCACTTATGTATCTAAACTTTGCTTACCCTTTCTTCACTCTTGCAAAGTCAAATGCCATTTGTCTGTAGGAAAATGCTTTTTCATTCAAGTATCTACTATAACGCCTTATAAAGGTGGACATGTCATAACCTGCAAAAAACAATTACATGTTTAATTTTCATGCTTGTTTGGAAGTTCTTTAGTAAATGATAATACACAGCCAACAGACCCCAAGATTATGTGATTTCTGTTACACTATGCAGCTTCACATACAGACCAGGAATCACAAGACGCCTTTCAGCTTCTGAAGAAAATCCAGTACTGGTACACCAAAACAATCTACCACTGTCCTCTACTCGTAACAGATTAATGCAATGCACCAGTGGCATGGTTCCTGGGGAAACCTGCTAGAGGTCCCTACATAGTTACGGGGTAACTTTACTTGATGGAAAAAAAGTTACTCCTCTATTAACAGGGAAAAATGTTTAGCAAAAAGTTTTTACTGAACTGGTACATGACTTCCAAGATAAAGCTCAAGTTCAACTTAAACACTCTTCATGTTTTATGTATGTTAGTCACTCCAACTCTTACATGGACCTTCAAAATTCCCCTGACTAGGTTTACCAGAACAAAGAAATTATGATGGAATCCACAGAGTATAGTGCCTTCCTTGAACTGTTACACCAGAAATCCTCAAGGCACATAATACTATACGAGGCACCTCAAACTTCAGTGACCTTCAAGCCTATGATATCTGAGCAGTTAGTAGTACAGCCTGTCCTCCCAAGTTTCTTCCTCTAAGCCACAGAAACGTGTGCAGAAGGCAACTCTTCTTCCTCTTCGATTCAGGTCCCTTTTTGTTACCTTTCTAAAAATCCACACCCCTCAATTTAGACACTGACTATATTTTCCCTTAGTATCTCTCATCATTAAGTATCCCTGCCAACTTAAGCAGAACATTACCAAATCTGATGCCTCATTATCTATGATACACTGTGTATTATCTATGAAATGGCAATTTAAGTTTAAAGAAAGTAGTGAAGAACACAAATGCATGCATTTAACAGAATTAATTGCTGCCAAACACCAGCGTCTTTGAGTATATATATATATATATACACACACACATCATGTGTTGCTTAGATGAACATTCTAAGATGAACATCTAAGTATTTTTTTGGCTTTGTTCCTGCCCTATTACATCTAAAAGATGCTAAGTTTTTTTGGTGTCACATGTCTACATGGAGAGATGAAGTAATGTGGCATTGCTTTGAATTTTCCCATTATTGAAGCATTCCTGTAGTCTGCATACAATCTACAAATATCCTCTGACAGCTGAAGAATTGTATTTTCCCTTTTTTTTCTGGTAGAGCTACCATGAAACAAGCTTTTCCTCTGTTAATTGAGGGCACAGGAAAATTCACGAATAATTCCAGAGTGAAAAGCAGAAAAGCAGGCTTGGTAAGATTCAGAGGGAACAAGTCCTTAATTTCTGCCTAGACCTTTCTAAATTCATTACTCAAATCAAATCAAAACCAACCAGTTCTTTTGGTGCCAACAGTCCTACCATTAAGTAGTTATAATAATGCCTACAAAGCACAGTGTCCCCAAGCAACCAGATCACTATTTAAGACCCAGTAAAACCCAAAAAACTAAATGGAAAATTATCCATTTCAACTTTTAACAGCTGTAAGAGTTAAGGAGATAGCTGACCCATCCCAGATTTCAACCAGCACTTGAAGGATTTGTAGAGTTTCACCTTTTGAGTAAAAACATTGCAGGAGATGAGAAATATTGTTCTGAATTTGTTCAGCAGTTCCCTTGTGCTCCTATATTTATTAAGTACTTATGAAAATGCTTCAGTAGCACATTTTTATATTATTTACATCTTATGAATGAAGGAGCAAATTAACAACAGTACCTTATTTAAAATCTTGTTAAGATTATAGACATAAGTAGGCTTACCATGAGATCCACTTTTGTCCAGAAAATTGCTGAGATTGAACAATGTATTTCTAGATGCCAGGTACTGAATAAATCTCTGCAACACAAAGTCATTTTTCTTATCACAGGCTTGTGTCTGAAAGCTTTGTACCTTCTAGCAGCACGATTACCAGTCTACTTCCAGCATACAACATGAAACCACTGATTTTTGTCTTAGCCTGCAATACCTTCCTCAAAACTTTTTTTGTCCAGTCAGATTAACTACTTTTGGTCAGAATCTCTAGTAAATATTCTACTATATATATAAAAAATAGATTATGTGAAAAATACAAAATATATTGCGAAAGGAGCAATAAAAATGTTTAATGCTCAGGGATTTGAGGGAGC
Organism: Machaerirhynchus nigripectus; assembly: GCA_013397975.1. Lineage (NCBI taxonomy): Eukaryota > Metazoa > Chordata > Aves > Passeriformes > Dicruridae > Machaerirhynchus > Machaerirhynchus nigripectus. Next base: position 2,229,160 of record VZRQ01001291.1, read on the forward strand.
ACAAATTTATCTGCTTACAAAGCATGTATCCAGGCTACTCCCAGACTTCTCAATCCAGGAGCTCCCTGTTTCAGCCAAGCTAAGGGTCTGTTTTAATAACAAGCAAGGCTCCCCATCAAACACAGGGACTAACCAGCCTGAAACAGTTAGAGAAATCAGACAAGAATGTTGACCAAAACTTGGAATGGAAAAATAGGAGTAAAAATTTACACAGTGGGAAGTTCATTGCATGAAAACACTTTATATACAGCAGGGAGGAACTGTTTCACAGTCATACTCAAATTCTTTAAATATGCTGTCTTTTTTATGCAAACATATGTGCCTATTCAAGTCAAAGAAGAGCAAGGATAAGGAGAACTTGATCCAAAAGGCTATCAAGTTGAATTCACAGCTCTAGAAAGATTTTAACATTCATGCAGAGAAAGCAACCATTTGGATGGCAGTATACATGTGCCAGAACATCAACTTTGACCTTAGTCAAAAAATCCCAGGTAGTGTTTAATCCTGTGTAGCTCTGTTTTCACATTCAGTGCAGGAAATTGTCAGCATCCTGGCACAGGCTGCGTCTTGGTCTGACGTTATGGTTTTATAAATGGAGAGACAGATAAACAGCCCAACTCTGTTGATAAAGGTAAGTTTTCTCTTCATCAAGAATCATTCTTGCCCTTTGTTCTCAGGTCCTTACTGGTTCAGACAAGATGCCTCTGCACTACTAACACTTTTGGCTTGGAGCGTGTTTCAGTGCCAGTGTGGCCTTGAGAGAGCTGTTAACACGTACCTCATTGCCATGGACCATTAGATGATGTGTGGTGACTAAGGCTTTGAATACGACCACCCAGCTACTGTTCGTTGCTCGCTCAAAAAGCGTATCAGCCATCTGAGGGATGTTCACGTTTGTTTCATTAGTTGCTTGGATCAAGTCTGTTAGGAGAGAGAAAAGCAAGGCGTTAGGTGCTACAAATATGACAAAAAGTTTGCAGCATGGCCCAGTTCTCAGCCCACAAGGCTGCAGGCCATGGTTGTGACAAACAGGAAGTTCAGCGCTTACATTCCACATTAAAAAAAAAAAAGAAACAAAAATGAAGACAACAACAAAAAATCCCAAACTGAAAGTATTTTAGTACATGCTGGCAGCAACAGTGGTCTAATTCTTTCATCCAACAATAGTAGTTTTCAAACAATTCTGTCCTGAGCTATGACCAAACACTTCTCCACCTTTATCCCAGATGAAGTTAGGGTACACAACATCATTTGACTTTACTGCTTGCAGGCGTTTAAGTTAATTGTCACAGTTCATTGCCTCTGGGTTAGAGGAAAAAGTACTACTGTTCACTTACAGGTAACATGTCAAGCACACTGAACCCAGCCACATCAGCAAAAAGAGGTACCACCAGAAACAGACACTCTAGTCATCCCAGAGGCTGTTTTAATCAGCAAGCTCCAGCACACCTCCTAGAGTTTCTACAGACCCAGAAAGCAGAAGAGTGCATTCAGGCATGCATTAAGATCTCTTCAACAGCAAGAAAGAACACCAGGAATTACATTAGTTTATACTGAAGCAACTGCACCTTACATAGAAGAAATAAGGCATTAGACTGTCTTAGGGAACAACAGTAACATACAGCTTGGTGTCCTGTACATTAAGAAGACGCAGACTCGCACAGAAGAGTGCACGAAATTAAGGTAAGCAGTTGAATCATAAACAGTAGGGCAGCAAGCTTTCCTCCACCCTCTATATCCCACATCTACTGATAGGATGTGTGATTTACTGCATCACCTGTTATCTGCTGACTCCAGTTAGGCAACCAGCAACTACCTTCTACAAGCTACCACCTATTTTTGAGACACAGCTGGAAACTGCATACTGCAACTGCATGACCACAACCCGTGTGATGCCAGACACAGCCCTAGCAAGACTTGAGGAGACAACTTTATGCAACACAAAGAGTACCAAACAGAGATCTAATTGCAGGGCAGAGGCTTAAAGTTTGAAGACCTAAGCAGAAAAAATTTAAAAGTTTAACTACTAGACTAAGCATTATCTGAAATGAAAATACTCATCTTTTACTTTCCCTCAGAGGAATTATTGTTAATCATTTCTTCCCCACCCCCACACTAGAAATTTTCCTCCAACTATTCAAGACAATCAGTGACAACAGATGTTCCATCTCAAAAGCACACAGGGTATTTTGTGACTGAACCCTGAACACCTGAACTATGCGAGTCTACAGGAGGAGTTCAATTCACTGGACAGTGGGGTCACCCCTTTGCAGACTTTCTTTCCCTTCCCTACATAATCCCATGCAATGGAGAGCATTAATGCTGCCAAGAGTGGAGTCAAGGCTCAGTATTAAACTACTGATTCTGCTTTTGCAGGACAGGGAAAGTCCAGAGGACAAGTCTGTCTAAACAGATAAATGAGTCACATCACATATGGAGGCCCACCTGGTGCGTACAGAAACCCACACTGTCGTACCAGAAGCATGCAAAAGTTCAGGTTTTGTTTGGTTGGTTTGGGTCTTTTTTAAATTGCTGGCACGTAATCTTTATGGGGTTTTCCCCTTCTATTACACAGACTTATTTAAGATCCAAGAAATCTCTAGCTCAGAGTCACAAGCTTGGGAAAACCACAGTGCTTGCTTGCACATGCAATTGTCTATTGTATGGGCATAAAAGCTACAAGTTGCCTTCAGTTTCAGGCCAAGGGAATGATTTTCTGAGATGAGACAGGAGACAAAAATCATGTGATCTGTTTGCTAAGTTTGAATCGAAGATGTTTGTTGTCATGGCATCTTGTTGTCTTGGTTATGGACGTTGCATTTGAGGTTTTTTGCAGAACACCTTCTGAAATGTGTTTATTTCTATAACCTCAGCAATACTACCCTTGAAGGAGGCAGTTCTGCAGACAAATTATTAGAGTAGTAAAGCCATGCTATTGAATGACAGCAGTTCAAGATTACACAGCTCCTAGAATTCTCCTTGATCTTGTTGTACAAACAGGCCAATGATCTTTTATTCTGTACTGCTGATTAATGCATTACAGAAGACAGTGGTTTGTAAAAGCCTAGAAGCAAGTCACAAGTGGCTTGCTCACTGTTTACCCCACTCAGAGATTTTACTGCAGGTGACAGCATTTGTCTTATTAATATAAGGAAAGGCATCAAATTTGTAATCTTTCTCTCTTGGGCTTCAGTATGTAGATTTCTGTGAAAGAGGGACACTATAAATTGTGTATTCCATCGGTGCACTTTAGGTAATGAAACCTCAGAGGAATCCACCCACAGAAATGCTGGCAATGGAGGCAGCAAGGCACGGCTATGTGATGCCACTGCACTGCTTCTGAAGTCACTCAGTCATTTCTGTCTCCTCTCCAAACTGCTGGAGGGTACAGCATCTCAGTCTGCAGCTCTGAATGTTTTAGGACATGAGTAATTATAGTGTGCAAAATAGAGAGGCATGATTAAAATTAAGTCTACTACTTTCAGTGCACAGAAAAGAATTAAACCATGCATGAAGATGTCACTTGTCATCTGAGGCCAGAAAAAGGAGATTGGGAGTCAGGGGATAATTCTTGCAGAACTGTTTCCCATTTAGTCACACCATAAAGATAAGGTATTCAAGTTTCCTGGATTTCTTTTCCCAATACCACAGAGTCTCAGCTTAGCCAGCAACCATCAGCATCTGGAGTGAAGCACCAGCACAGCTAACTTTAACAAACTGAGCAGCAGAGTTTGGTGGCTAAGCTGAATTTTAAAGTAAGAGTTGGAAAAATTAATTTTACTTCAATGTGGTAAGGAAGAACAGATACAAGGAAAAAGAAATCATATACAGGAAAAGATCTAGAAACTACATTTTCAAAATATACAGATTCAGACATTTACTGGTTGGATAGTTTACAAAGAGACAAGAAAGCTTGGTCTTCCAAGGAAGTCACAGGTACATCTGTTAATACAAAATAGGCAATATTAAGAAGTAACAGATGAAGAACAACCCAACAGAAGCCATATGAAGCAATCTTGCAAAGTTGATTCCATTTGGGGCACACACAAGTAGGGCAAACAAGGATTAAAGGTACCTTCCTGAAGAAGTTTCTGCTACTGCAGGCATCCAGTACACTGACAGCTAATCCCCAAACCCAGACACTGAGCTCAAATACAAATTCCAAGCACAGTAAGAAATCAGGAATCGTACTGCAGTAGCAGCAAGTGCTTTTAACATAACTTTCACAGAATGAAGTAACTGGAGAATGAAGACCTATATACGCTTTATTTGAATCCATTTGTTTACTGTAGGACTAAACTGCAATTGCCAAATCACAATATGTGATTTCTCCTATTTCCTCTCTTCACATTTTCGTAGCTGTTATTTTAAAGACTTCTTCAGTTAAAGATACTTTTTAAAATTGTAATCTTACTTCAGTGTACTTTTTCAAGTTAAGCTTTGAGATGGAAAATCAATGCACGTAGAAGAAACAAAGGGTTGTAAATTCTCTGATGCCATAACTTAAATCTAAACAATAGTCTTTAAGCTCTTGGACAGGCCAGTTTTTTTCACCCAGACTTAAGACAACTGGAACTTAATCATACTCTAGGTTTACTTTTCTTTCCTAATTAACACATCCATTAATAAAAAGACAAACCTGCCAAATAGAGGAGGAATGGTAGAGGGTTTAGTGACGCAGACTGAAGTTAGTTAAGAGACCTTAGCTCTCTCTTCATGACATTTTGAAGAGCCCACTAAAAGATGGGACTAGCTTTAGTGCTTGTTAAGCTCCTAAGGTAGAAAGGGGAACAGTAAGAATGTTTCAAAGGTTTCAGAATTTCAGACTCTCGGTCTCATTAAAAACTAGTTTCTAGTTCTTTTTTTTTTTCTTAATGAGAGATTATCCAATACTTAAAAGAATCTCTCTTAGTCCTTTACCTTTCCAGATTGTATTCTGGATTTGGGCAGCATGTTTTCCTGTTTTGTTTTGGCCTTTTTTTATTTTGATTCTTTAATAAACAAACCTGGGATTTCCCAGTTCATGATTAATTATTCACAATTTACATTTCAGTATGCAGAGAAACAGCAGCAGAGCACAAGACCTCTCTGTTCAGAGGAATATCAGTGCCAACTTAAGAGCAGCTGTCATTCCAGACTGAACTAACACACAAGCTGCCTCAGCATCTGAGCTGTGTCATGCATTCAGTTCCTAAACGTCACCAAACCTCTCCAGCAGTAACCCCCTTACAGACTTTCCTCGCTATTACTCAAATGCTACAGTAGCCTTCAGGAGGTTTTTTTCTTGCTTGTAAGTATTTAAATAGTGCTTTGAACCCATTGAAAAGGAAATGCAGGATTGTTCCAAATCCAGGCTAGCCAAGAACAGAAAGAAGCAGCTCAGAGTAAGAGTTAACAAGCATCAACCAAGGAAGTTAAATAGGCAAGTAAGAGTACAGTCCCTCCCCCGCAAGACAGAACTGTATTAGGAAGCTACCACAGCATTGTGCTAACCAATGCAAGAGCTGAACTTCCACGTCTACAGGAACCTGACCAAAAAACAGTACCAGAAAGCAGAACAAAGTTACCAGTTTCTGCTTCTACAGTAATTGCTCATAAGAACATTAGATAATTTGAATGTTGTTGGCTTTGGCTGTCAGGCAATTCCATGGAAAAGAGTTTGGAATTCATTTCTGAGGTGATAATTTATCATTTATTCTTTTCACTTCCAATTTATCATTTATTCTTTCCAGCTTGCCCTGTCTACACAAACACACATCTTGATCTGGCTTGTAACAAGCAGAACAGCAGTCCACGCTGTCTCCTCCTTCCTCCCCAAAAGTCTGCCTCAAGGGCTGCTGCATCTCACCTTGATGCCAGCAAGCCTATCCTTTATCAAAGTCCAGCGTCTTTCAGCTATTGCCTTGGAACCTCCATGCCTACACCAACTCACCAAACCTAAACACCATCTTCCACTGAGCACGTGCTCTCCAGGTACTGTAGACTCCCAATAATGCAGCTGTAGCCCTCGAGGGACTGCTACCTCCTCACCAGCCTTACTTCAAAGATCTCGTCCTTCCAAAATAGATTCTGTGAGGACAAATACTTGCTGCAGATCCTGAAGTTTGAGAGGTCAGGACAGTCAATCTTTGAACCACACAACAGCACCCCCGACCAAGACAAGCTTTTATATACAATTTCTTCCTCTCTGCCTACCCTCAGGCATGTTGTACTACCCATAGCATTAAGTGTTCGGCAGAACCTATCAATCACATGAAGGGTCTGTGGAGAGACAGGGTAAACGATCAGGACTAGCAAATTTCTCTTGAAGCATCCTCCAGTTTCTCAGCCTGAGAGTTTAATTAGCCTTAGAATCATCTTATTATCTCAGTACTCCTTTTTAAATACAACAGTGCACCACCTCCTATATTATCAAATACCTACTTTGAAACAAAGTGAAAAATCTACTGCCCATACACATTGCTGGATTTTATTCCAACATACTTCCATATGGTTTGCACCCCTCCTTAGCCAACACATCAAGGCAAGATATTTGGCTTTAAGTCATCTGCAAAAATCACCCTAGCTCATTAGCAGTGTTACATCAGTTATGCTGCACTTGTGTTCCTTTTGGTCCTTAATTATTTATATGTATGGCTTTTCCTCCTGAGAGGTTCAGGTTCAGGTTCAGCTCTCTTGGAAACAGGAAATAAAAGCCAACCATCAGATGGTCTTCTGCTGGATCCAGAAGGGTGCAACCACAGCAGCTGTCTCCCTAAGTACTTAATAATGGGGAGAAAGTGTGATTACACTGTGTTAAAAAAAACCAGATCTTGCTTTAAGCAATTCAAGTTTCATGAACTATGAATATTTTTTACGTAAAAGAAAGTTCCCAGAACTTAAGAGCTCCACTGCCCCTGGGGGAGAACAGTGTGCACTACCTATAATGTTTACAATGGAGTTCTCTCAAGGAGAGTAGTACAACTGAAAGAAGACATTCAGGCCAGCTGCAGAAGCCCAGTTTTAAAAAAGCAGTCATTGAGGTTTTAAGTATAGTCTTTAAGACTGCTAATTAATTAGCGATTAATATATTTTATGAACTAAGTCTGAGACCTTGCTGACACCCGAGACTCAACCAGTCAGAAGAACAAAAGTTTCATTTTTACTCACGATTTATATGTCTGGAATAACAGCAGACAGGCTACACAAACTTTCTACTACAAACACACTAAGGAAAGCACCTTTTTACCCTCACACACATGAAGCCAGAACACTAAACAAAGGGTCCAAGAATTCTGCCTGCTTTCTTCCCAACTACAGCTAACACAGCCTTTTTAAGCATCTTCACTACAGGAAAAGTATTAGTTATTAAGCATAGAATCTTTTCCCTGTCCAAAGTCATAAGAAGCTCAGTCTTGAACCTCATTTGTAGAGAATTCACTCACTTTGAATACCAAAGAGTCTGTCTCAGGCAATAATACAAGTTCAGCAAAGTAGAGGAGAGACGAGAAATCACTGCTTTAATGATATTTTCCTCTCACCCACAGAACCCACTTCCAACCCTCCTTCCACACAAATCCTACTCCACAACTAGCTTAAGAGAAACATGCATTTTTCTGTTCAAATACAAGAATTAAGCATTTCTGCTTAAGTTGATATGAAACACCAAGTAATTCTGGAGCTAAATGTGCCACTTCTCTATTTTATTGATTTACTGGAAGTAAGAGCTGAGCCACAAATCACCATTGCACTACCTTTTTTGCATAGCCCTTAATAGTTTGAGATATGCAAAATTCCATCTGCATCTGGTGACACCAAACAATGGTTATAAAGTTAAAATATAATTGCAATTGTCTTGGAGAAATGCTATTTCCCATTCTATTGTAATATGGCATCTTAGATGCCAAAGTCTAGGGGGAGAAGAGACATGGAAAAAGCCCTGCTAACATTACAAATAGCTTTTGACCAATAACTTCGCATGAAAAGGAACATTTATCCTCCACGGCAAATCTCAGACCTCTTTCTACAAGACATTTCCTTTAACACTTCCAATCTGGAAGCCTTAACCAAAATACACATTAATTTAGAGATGAAACTGCAACCACCAGCCTATCTTCTGCCAAGCCTTCAACGTATTTATTCAGTTTCTTCTAAGGGAATTGTTCTCTCCATCCATGGAAGCATTAAAGTGACAGTTCTCTTGCATCCTAGCTCTTCCTGCAAACAACAATGGAACTTTAAAGGCATTCCAGAGTTGCAAAATTATTGCTTAGAAGAATAACAGCCAATAAAATCTACTTAAATGACTACTGTCAATTGCCTATTGACATCAGGCACATCCACAACCTGGTACCAGGATTCCAGCTGTGGCCTATGATTATCCTTCCATGAAAGTGACCAACCCCTAACATTACCTGTTGGTTGTATCAATTCATAACTCTTATCACTTGGGTGCTTGCTGGAACATCAGTAACAGGATCAACCGCAGCTTTTAGTGGGAGAGTACAGCTACACTAGAAACACAAGGATTTCATATTTGCCACAGTAGCACTGGGCCATTTACTGTAATCTCTGCACTACGGCATTTTCTAATCAGCCTTTACATGCGGGGCTGAACTTGCACTCCAAACATATCTGGCAGAAAGAGGTAATCAACTGAGACATGGTACCTGAGCTCTTTCAGTTGCCATGCTGCAATCTGAGAAGAATTCTACACCCAAATTATCTCCTTTCCTCAGAAGACCATTTGTTTTTAATGAACTTGTAGAAGTGAGACCATCACTAGCCTATCAACTCTGCCCAGAACAGCAATTTGTAATCCACCACAAAGCTGAACGAGACGGAAAATATATTGCCAGAAGCCTGATGTTCCAGCTCCAATACTTAGCAGTGACATGCTGGGAATACATTAACAAAGCAAAAAAAATTGGGTGGGAATGAGATAACGTGCAGGCAACTTCAGTGACACGGTAATAAACTACAGCCTTCATGCTGGAAAGAGATCAGCTGAGTAGGCAGCTTCTGAAGATGACACATCTGACTCAATATCCAGACCATGGTCCATGCTTTTCCTACTCCCTCAGCAGGATTATTCTCAAGAGTCCAGTTTGTTCATCAGTGGATGCCACATAACGACACAACCTGAAATTCTTAACCAGGAATGAAATGCCCACAACCATGCAGGCAACCCTGATGAAAACATGAACATATCTGTAGGAAAAAGAAAACAAGTGTAATGCAAACCTCTGCACAGGCCAGTGCAACAGTATGACCTCCTGGAAGCACACTGAAGCAGCTCCAACTAAGAAGCAAGTACTTTCTCACATGATTGCTACAAGTTCAATCCATTGTCTTGTATCCATGGTATCTACCATAAAGCAGAAGAGTTCCTAAAACCAGATGGCTGCCTCATATGTGAATGTTGTGCCTCAAAACAGTCTTTTTAACAAAATGACTGATATCCTTCACAGTAAAAAAAAAAAAATAAAGTAAAAGATGAAACTGTGCAGTTCCTTTATGTCCATTCCCTTGTACTACATCAGTTAAACAATAATCATTTGTTTCTGCCACACAGACAGGTGAGTTTAAGTCTCAAAAATTTTGAAAAAAGTAAGTTCTACTTCCAATAGACTTGACTCCTCAACATGAGCCAGCAGCCTTTCACATACTGCAGACTTCCTGATGTTGCAAAAAAAAAAAAAATCCTGTTACATTCAGTGGAACACACACCTGAGATAGAAGATACACTGAGGACTACTAACATTTAAAAAAACATGACAGTACTAAGTTGCTATCAACAGTTTGAAGTCACCAATGCCTCTGGGTGATGCATTTGCCACTGGCAGTAGAAGTCTCCTATCAAGCTATTGATGAGTGAGGAAGTTGGAATCCATCACACAGGCTAACATCCAGGCAGTGAAGCTTTCTGCAGAGTCAGATCTCTAGACTGGAACACCCAGAAGTGTCAATTTAATTCCTAAGCATGATATAGAACATGATATTTGAAAAGTAGTTTCTCATAATACTCTCTAAGCAATTTCCAGCTTTTGGATGAACAAGAAGCAGCTCTTTAAACTCACGTATTACAAACACAGCAAACCTTGCCTGTTAATACTCTTGCCATTCACAAACTAAAAAGCAATCTGAAGTTTAAATCAACTTAGCAAAACCAGAAAAACTCTACTGTAGAGTCTTTCACAGTCATTTCATAGAATGAAAGATCAGATCAGAAAGTCACAGCAAGGCTCACATATGAAAATACCATTGCTTCACTTGACCACAACAAAACATCACTCATGATAAAATGTACATGTTTTCAAAACAGTGGCACACTACATATGCTGAGCTCCTCCTGGCTTGCTGTCCCTTTTCCTATAAATACATTTAGATGAAGCTATAAAACTTAAATTAAGAGATACAGGCACAATAAACATACTTTGGACTCCAGAGTCACACAACAGGATCCAAACCCAAGTCTCCATTTGAAAAGGTTGGATTTGAAAACTTCAGGGTTGCTAAAGGACTCATGCAATGACAGGCTAAAGTTTTCATCTACATTTGACCTATATGTAATGAGAAACAGCAGCCTTCAGAGGCAGGAAACAGGCCAGCTGGCATGCCCCTCTCACACAAGTCCTACACTCCCTGAAGGAAGAAGTGAAAGGAAGAGTCCTGTTAAAAACTTCCCACTGAAGTGCATCTACGTCGGCTCTTCAATAATGCTAGGACGTGCACCCTCCTAGTGCCATCCTGCACTGTGGCAGGATCACCGATCACTGCCTTCTTCTGAGGACCTCCCTCTAAACTTGGAAACTTGCATACATTTAAACAATGTGGGTGACAAGTCAGCATGTTTTATTCATGCTTCGAGCAGTCATGTCTTTCTCTCACTTCTGTGGAGCACCATTTTAGAACATTCTGTATACTCTCAGAGTGATTTAAGATATATAACAAAGCTATGCCAGAGGCACCAGGAGCCTGCCAGGCTCTGCAGGCTAACCCCTGACCATCTGCTATGGAAGCACCCGCTGCCATCGTGTCATCAGCACTCCTGCCAAGCCAAGAGTCAGTTTGAAGTGATGCACTGTACTGTCAGTAGTCAAGCCACAGCACTGCATCACTTCTTAGGACAGAAAGGTTTAAGAGACACTTTCTTGAGAAGACGTGTCCTTTGGTCCTTCAATTGTATGGTAGAACCATCTTAGCTCAAGCAGACACCAAACTCTCCAATCTACCCTTACCAGTGTTTTGCATCTCAGCCATAACCTAGTCTCCTAAACACTTAGAAACAATGAGCAAAGAACATTGTTTTCTTTTCCATTCCTTCTTTGAGTCAGTAAAGCAACCTTGTCAAAGCTTATGGCTCAACTGCTTTGTTAGAGCTCTGCAGTCCAATTGCAACACAGGAGGTCCTGCCAATTGGCTTTTTACCTGTGGTAATTTTGCATATTGGCTTACAACCAAAAGGAGTTGATTGCCACAAGTCAGACCCAAGCTGCAGACATGTCCTGTCAGCAACCTGCAGTTCTCAGTACAAGAGAGGAAAGGTTTGGTGGTCTTCAAGCATGACCATGTCTATCTACTGACAAAATCCCCTCTACAAAAACATCGTAACACATCTGAGTTTTATCAATAGCTAGAAAAAATCGACTCTAAGAAAGGCAACTGACTGACATGCTGCCTCAGCTCAGATGGCCAGAGTAAAAATTACATAAACACACAACATTAGCATAACATCAGGACCTTTTAGCATCCAATCCCTTTCATTAAACTAAGTTAAGATACAGATATAATCTACAGCAAAGCATGAGATCACATTATCCTGGGCAGAAAAGAGAAACAGAAGGGTATTTAGATGTGGCTAGTCCAGAAGTAAGGGGTAATATTGTGCACTGTCATTTCCTGTGCCTACAACTAAGCCGTGAGCCTCAGATGCCCAGTGAATGCCCCATTTGCCAGCAGCCTAGAAAATACTGTTCTAGTATTCCACCTACATTCATTTCAAGGCTGATGTCCAGTATCACTTCTGATGCTAGTGCACATGGATAATATAGTATATTCCGTCTCTTAGTGAACTTCAACTCTCAACTGCTTCAGTGAACGTGCTTCACAATCTAAATAGAAGACTTTATGAGCACAAGCAAAACAAGTTTGGTATTGATTTTGAGTATTTTCAGCCAGCTCTGAAGTAAACATGATCAAAATAGCAATATTAAAAGCATTAAAAGCTGTTTTAAGGGTCCAGCGTATGGTTTGCAAGATTCCAGAAAAAGCAGACCTTACCATACTCTGCAAAGTGACAAGCTAGCCTGTGCCAACTATTCCAATTGCCTTCCAGCAATTGCCAACATCTGGTTTATTCAGGTTAATTTAAGCTACCAGCTCTCATCCAAGCAAAATTTTGGACAGAAGGAAAATCAAGCATCCGAGCTGAATCTGATGGGGTGGGATACTCTAATATCAGCTTACCAGTGAGGCTTCACACTGCAATCCTGCTGATACTGCTGACTCAGAGGAACAAAAGTACTGCTGCAAACCCTGCACTACAGATCACTGCCTGCAAGGCTACCAGGAAGGCTTCTCCTGTCATCTCATTTAGTCTGAGTTCAGGGTTCAGTCCTGAGCCAGATGACCCGTCCTTTTCTTAGTATGTCCTGCATTGAGATTCAGACCCTTATTTCCTGGCTTGCTTTACTCCTTGTTTTTTAGTTTTTATGGTATTTGAAGCCCCTTTCCAAACCAGCCAGAATACTATTCCTGATCTGCATGCCATGTGCTGAAGCTTGGAGATTCAAGGTTTATCACCCACTGGTGAGACTCCTGTATTTACCCTAGGCACACAACAGGAATTGTGCTTTTCCACCCTTACCAGCATCCTGATCTGTGCTCCAAAAAAGGAACAGGGCATGGTAGCTTAAGGATACCGTTTGGTGCTGTTTGGACTCACCTTTAGGCTATAGTAAGGCTAAGGGAAGGGATAGAATGTCATCACTCCACCCACAATTTTTCCCCGTCCTCAGAAATACTGGAGCCGGCTCCTTCAGCAATACTGTATGTCCACAGCTGACTGAGGAAGGTCTATCCCTTTCTTTTCTTCGGTGGCAGGGAGTGAGCTCAATGCACAAGGCATGCACTGGGATATGCTGCAGCTGTGACTTCTGAGAACAGGGGTCTCTTCCACAGGTTGCAGAGGATATCTGCTCCAGCACCATGGACTGCATCCTGTACCTCCTGCTCCACCTCTAACCTTGGTGTTCCTGCTGCCATTTCCTTTTCCCACTTCCTCCGTCTGTCCAGTATTTTCTGCTTTTTTTGTAGGTTTGTTCTCCTTGAGGTGCCACAAACTTGGTGGATGGGCTCAGCTGGGTATTGCAGCATATCCACTGTGGAGCTGGCTCTGTCTAGCACACAGCAGGTCCTGGTCTCTTCTCACAGAGGCCAGCCCTGCAGCCAACAACTTGTCATGGACACCCAGCACTGGGGAAAGGTAAGCAGGGCAGGAACAGCAAAGTAGTCTCAAGAATCTTGAGAAGCAGTAGAAGAATACTAGAAGCAGTGCACCTCTACCATACTACCATTTCTTCAAAGGTGGGAACTGTGAGAGCAGGAAATTCTCCTCTTTGGCTACCAATTTCTCAATCCAGCAAGAGGCAGAGAAACTGAGTAGCCTTCAAAATGCTTTATGCTTTTCAAAGTTATGCTGTCATCTACTTTTAAGCACTTCAGGGGATCCTTCACATGGCAGAGACACAGAAGCATGGACTGACCACACCTATTGAGCATTTTCCTGGAGACTTCACAGAATTCCTCACTGGTGTGACAGACCCATGTGAGGCATGCACAGAAGATAAAGGGTTTAGGAGTGAGGCTGGGAAATCAGAGACATAGATGAAATCAAAACACAGAAAATCAATCAAATCTGCAGATTTTTGTTGTTGTAATTTAGAAGATGTTCAGTCGCTGCCACCTAAGATCTAAGGGAGCAACACTATGAGATTATTATGAATCACACTCCACTACTAAATAGAAGTGATTAAAACCATGCTGTGGTTACTGTCATCCTGACCGTCTCATTAACAGCTACTCCATCATCAAGGTCTACAGTGGAAGTCAGTACAACAGAAAGACCTGACCTGTCCCAGAATTTGTCCTCCATGACCTTGACAAAGCATGGTTAACAGAAGGATCTTGCTTACTATTGAAAAAGACTAAGAATACTTGCCCTCAGGACTAGTCAGTCTTTATCAAGTTACACTGCTTAGATGAAAAAAGTTTAATATTACAGTGCCTACTCACTTTTCTGTTCCTTCATCTTCCTTCTTCCTTTCCTTAGGCATTGCACCATAAGCCAACTTGCACACAGAACAGTTGAAATCCACAGGATAAAGTGATCCTGCCCATATCTCAACATTTGGATCTTAACACGAATTTAAACTTATACCCCGATTCAAACATATTTTGAAAAATTAGCTAAGTCTTAGCTTGATTAAAAGGGCAGTCTTCTCTTGGTATTACACATGCCTTAAAAACAGTATGGGGTTGGGGGGGGGGAATTGAAAGTTAATGCCACTTAAAAACTCAAGAACAACTAATCTAAAAAGCCTTCTTATTACCTCCCTTTACCTGTGACAGACATTTTTACTCCTATTCAGAGATCTACATGGCTCGAAATGAAGTGTGTCTTCAATATTCTTTTGGGAAAGGACATGGTAGAAGCCCGCAGAAACAGCCATTCAACATAAAAATTGATGATGAGTCCTTACACACAATAAACGTGCTAATCCAACAAACAATAAAGAATTAGAGAAAATAACTCCTGGCTTGGAATTTTTTCTTTTCAGGTGTGAGAGCAATTCATTGGGGTGACATAGGAGTTCCGAGTATAAAATCCACACCAGCTATGACAACAAAAGCCAAGACAGAGCATTCCAGCTGATCTTCAATGGTAACATTTAAACAAAGTCAGTTCTCTCACACATAGAAACTGTGGCAGATTACTGCAATACAAGATACAGTGAGACATAAAAGCAGTTTCACTAGTAAAGTGTGAAGGATTAAGCCCAGTGTGTGAAGGGACTCCGTTCTTGGCAATTTTCTTGAAGATACTCCCACAGCTGTAAAGACCAAGTGTCACCTGGACTGCAGAGCAATGCAGTACATCTGCACTCCTCCCGCTAGGAAAGGGCCACGAGTGCCAACACACTTGGAACACTCCCCAGACCACTTCAACAGCAAACTACTTCTGAAATATACACATCCTAGTTAACCTTATCCTTTAACCCACTGAGTCAACAGACACTGAAGTCTAGGGACTCGAGGTAGTTCCACTGACCCCCACCTTTCCCAAAAAACAGAGACAGATATTCCTCAGGAATAAGACAGAGGTTTCTAAGGCTAACCTGTGGGACCCAGCAACTTCATCTTTACGAGCCTAGGCAAAAAAGTTTAATGCACTGCTTTTGCTCCACCGACACTTCTATTTCAACACTGAAGACCACAGTGATTCAAACTTATTAGGTCAGCCCCAGAGATTGCAGAAGAAAGGTAGAACACCGCAGGAAAGAAGTGTCTGTATAAGCAAAATACTGACACCACCCCGCAGTTCCGTTACCACCATGAATTAAACTATAAACTTCTTTTTTGGGCCTCTGCTTGCCAGGGACATGCAAATATGCAAAACTAAGCTTAGGATGAAAATAAGATACAGCAGATGCACAGCTCCTCTCCTCAGCCACAGAAAATCAAATCCTGATCTTCATCTGCTTTGTTTCCACTTTTCACAAACATCTCCCCGCTCTTGATCAGGCTTCTGGGAGGGTCTTCCACCTTATGAGAATTATTTTGAAGAAGTAAGGAGACACATGTGGTCTTTTCAGAATGCACACTGCAGAACTTCCTCCTGCTGCAAAGCAATTCACTCAGCAAAATAAGTCAAGGAAAATCCCAGCCATTTTCATCATTTTCACAAACAGGAACTTGTTACAACCACCTGCAGATGCAACAACCTCACTAGTTTTTAATTCACTTCCCTAAACGAAAACTTAAAGGTCTGTTTCTGAGTGACATCCTATAAAAAGAGCTGAGTTGAGAGCTACCTACTTTTCCCTCATCTATCATGTGTTTTCACATTTGGAAGTCATGTTATTTCCTTTCTCCAAAAGCATCTCCCTGTTGATACCATCAGTCATTCCCATTTGAGGCTGGAAGCAGTCTTGTCCCACACGATTAAACCCTCAGTGAAGCCTTAACACATTTTTCAGAACAATTCTAAGAATCAAACTCCTGTGCTGTGCACAAGGATTGCCTTCCCACTTGAATTATCAGTTTCTAATCCTTAATGTAGCCCATATGCCTCATTAACCCAATCTGCAACGGCCCTTCTCACTGCATCAAAATAAAGTTGCTAATTCCCCACTTCTGCACAGGAATAATAATTTAGGTAACCAACACTGGTTAGCTGAGGGATAGGAACCCATATCATTGTGGTGATTTTAGAACAACGTTTGGATGACAACAGTTCTGTAAGTCCAAAATGGTCAGAGCTCAACTGTCCCAAATCATCAGATGCTGCCTAGCTTTACATTCCTTTTCCCCCACAGGGACTCGAGAAGCTCATTTAATGCCATCTGGCACTACGTCCAGCAGTCGCTGAAAATTCACTAGCAGGATATCTGTAGTTCAAGAAAATGGTAAATCCTGTTAATGAGCATCTGACAGCAACCGAATGATACTTTAGTATTTCTTTACATGACAAACCTGTCCAGCACCCAGAACCCATGCCAAAGGACAGCAGCATCTATATTACAGTCTGTGTTTGAAAGCCACAGCAAGTATACAAAACCACATAAAAGGAAACACTTAGCAGCTCAGCTTTTCTACACTGAAGACATTAATTCTGTTCTTTTCTCCCTTCCTCACACACCACCTCTCACCTTGTCACCTTTAATCTCCCTATAACCCTTTGGTATTAGTATCTTCTGCAGAAAACATATGAGGAAGGCATCCTTGTGTCCTATCCTTACAGGACTACTTAACCCACGTTAAATAGTTGATCTCTCAATTTCATTTACAAAGCCCAGTTGTTAAGTAGGGCAGTGGAAGAAAGGTTGCGTGACTTGACACCTGACCATTAAAACACTAAATAAAATTATGGAGTTCCCTAAGGACATAGAACCCCAACATCAATACCAGAATTACAGCTCTTCATAAAGCATCACTCCAACCATCACTCTCTGTGATGAACCTGAATTTTTCATCATCTAAATCATTCATACCTTGACATAAAACTTATTGTAAGGCACTGGCAAGTTTTTACCTTTCGTTCTTCATATCTCCAAATGCTACTTATCCAACTTGAAATGCACCCAGCCAGTTGAACTCGGAACTGTTACTTACAGCTTGTAAAATAGAAAGAAAAATGAGCAGGCATACATCTTCCCAGGAAATTATAACTTTTTTTCCTCTTGTATGTGTGACATACAGGTAGGTATGAAATTCTGTGGAATTCTACTGGCTTCTGTCTCCACTACATCCACTTTCTTAAGCAGTAATGTTAGCACCAACATCCAAACACAAGACCCTTTACAGTCCTTAATATAACACGAGTAGATTACTTCTACCTCACTTTAACCCTGCCTACTCCAGATAGTACTTTTATTTATATATATGTATATACACACAGAAACACAGAGACACAGCATGCTTTTAAATACACGAGCTATGCTTTTTTTAAGCTAAAGCTTCTAGTAACAGATACAGTCTGTATAGGACAGTCCAGACACAGCCTATAGATTAAAAAGTGTCGACGGCTACCAAACAACAACATAGGAGAGACATCAATAACCAAGATGGTTTTTCAAATATACAAGAAAACATGACAGAATACATGATATCAAGACCAATTATCTATTTAAACAACAGTTTAGACTCCAGTGAGTCTTCAATCAATGCTGCTTTCAGCAGCATTTCTTGGACATACATGCAAGAGTATCTAGATGTACTGAAAGACCAGCCCACTGTTTCTCACTTGGAAGAGTAAGCTACAAAGTCATTAGAAGTGAAATCTGGAATTATTTTCCAGAAGTAATGCTACCTCCTTTTAACAAACACTGCATCATCAGAACTGTACTCACGAACACCTGCACCAGCAATACTTAGTAATGGCCAGCAGCCAAGAGACTGCCTGGTACAAAACCTGCTGATCTTTACTTGAAAGTACTTCTTACCATGTCCAAAAAAACCATGGGAAACCCACTTAGTTTTAGATATTAACACCTGCTGTTGATCTGCCAAGTTCAATGCTGGACAGAGATACTAGTGGTAAACAAGGCCAATTAATATCACGCGACTAAATTCTTTCACCATTCTACTACTTGGTGTCTCCAAGCAGGGACTGACAGTTGAAATGAAATCGTCAGGATGAAATATGACTAGCTCATTGTGTTCCAACAAATGTTTTGCGTCGACCTTGTTTCATGCCTTAACTAGCTAATGTCAGTCCAGAATACATGATAAATCTGAGATAAAGCCAACAGCCATCTTTAATAAACATGATGCAAACTACTGGACAGCTCACAAAGTTGCTGTTAGATATTTGGGACCTCAGCAACAGCCCTTAAACTCTCCAAGGGTTGTCCCAGTCTACAGCATGGCGTTATCCCAGTGCCTTGCCATTTAAGCACACCGTCATCCGAACCTCTTCAGACGGTTGTGGAGATGGCACCACTCATACTGGTGCTTGGCCAGCTCTGGGAATATCATTTATGTATATCTCATCCTAGCTTAATCCTGACAGAAGTGGGCAGTGACAAACGTGTGTCCATTTTGCCCTGTGTCTGATTCCCTCCCCTCTTCCCAAGCCCCTGCTCCATAAGGCGCTCTTTCCACTGTCTTCCTGGATAAAAGGCAAGAGGTCATGAGGAAAAAAAAATGGCCGAAAGAGCAGTATTATGCAATAAGAGAAGAAATGCAATAATAACTCATCCTCTCCTAGAGATTTCCTATCACCCTTATGCTTTGCAAGCTGGATTAGAGCAAGCGTGACAGCCAGCCAGCTCAAAGGCCCACTGAAGTGCCCTGCAGGCAGGCTCCTCAGCCCCGGGCCTTCGCTGGGGAAACAAAAAGGGATGCTCACAGTCCAGGTGCTTTTTCTTGGGCCCCATCACTTCATGCGTGGTGGCTTTGCAGACGGCTCTGGCTACGGCCGATCCCGTAACGCTGTACTGAGCAGCTGCGATGCGATCTGTCAGCGTCTGACCCGACATCTTCGAACGGCGTGCTGGCTGCTGCCTGCTCTGCAGGGGCGAAAGACACGGGAGGGGAGGGGGAGATGCCGGGTTTGTGGCCGGGGGAGGCACGGCACGGACGCGCACAGGCAGGGGCACACGCACACGGGCACTCACACAGCCCCGCCACACGCACAATGGTCCCTCGGGCCGCCCGGCCCCTCCCGAGGCGCAGCCCCCCCGCCCCGTTGTGTAAGCTTCTGCCTCGCTGGAAGCCGCCTGGGGCAGAAAGAAGGGTATTTTAGGCGTTGCAAGGAACGGATGAAGGAGAAATAATGACAGCAGCTGAAGGAGGCGG
>VZRQ01001291.1:2249049-2295366 GCA_013397975.1 Machaerirhynchus nigripectus
TGCGCTGGGCGTCCACACCCGGGAGCCGACGCTGATATTTCCAGCCGGCGGCTTAATCCTCCCGCAGCCTAATCCCCGCGCTACTGCCGCAGCAGCGCCGCCCCCTACCCCGGTGCAGAGGGCGGGACGGAGCGGAGCCGAGCGGCGCTGCCGCTGCCGCCGCCGCCGCAGATCGGTGGCCCGGCGCAGTCAGGTGACCCCGTTCCCCCACCCGCATCCCGCTTCCCGGAGGTGGCGGCGGGGATGGCCGGCCGGAGTTGCTCCCACGTGGGGGCTGTCCCGGTGGGGATCCGCGACTGGGGGGAGCCGAAGCCACTGATGCTTCCCCTGTCTGCATCATGGTCCTGTCGTGAACGCTTAAAATAGTGCCTTGAGGGATCCCAAAACTGCACATAGGCTAGATTTCTCCAGAATATTGTTATGATGTTATTGGTATCAAAAACATCTGAAATATGTCCCCAAAAGGGTTTTCTTTCTGTTATCTAAGATACCCTAAAGGTCTTGGTTACAACCCAGCTACACTCGGGAGGATTTATTGCTACAATTTTATTGTGTAGTTGAAGCCTACCGGAGTGATCCGTGGAGTATTGGGAAATGTGGCGTACATACATTACCATAAATTGGCTGAACTTAGTTTTGGAGTAAAGTGATTTAAGTGGGTGGGGTCTAAACGAAATGGCAGTGGTAGCAATTACTTCGAGCTGCCGGTAGAACGATTTTCAGAAGACAATGTCAGTGCATGTTATTAATTAGCTGGAGAAAACATTATGTACAGTCAGCATTGAAGAGTTGTGCACACCAAGTGATAATTGGGTTGTGTTGCATACAAAGACATATGGCACCATTTTCATTTGTTATACCAGGAGCAGAACACTGAGAAGGGATTGTGGTCTGTGACAGTATGAAACAGCAGCTTTTTTACTACTTCACTCTTTTTTTTTTTTTTCCCCTAACAACACAGAGATTTAAAACTCCTAGGTAGCCTAAAAGCTTGGGGATGCTGTTAAAATAGTGCTCAAAAATTCAAGTTATCTCTTCTGTGGGAAATCGCTTCCAAAATAGCTGTAAAATGTGGTGCCTTGGACCACTGAAAAAAGAGGTTCGGATTTTCACGTTTTCGGTATTGGTTAAATCTCCTTCATTTTTTCAGAGCAGATAGAGATTTTTGGATTTCAAGATTCAAAGTTTTTCTCAAATGCAGTGTTTGAATATAGAGAGCGATTTAATTAAAAAAAAAATATGTAAAGTACACATCACTGTTAGCAATCAGCATTAGGAGCCTGCAAACTTTGAATGTTCCTGTAAGAGAGACCCTCATATTCCAGTAGTGAGGATGTGTCCGTGCTTCTCAGCTCTATTCAGTAATGAGTAGCAAATAAATAAACCCTGGAGCTGCAGAGAAAGGTAATACTGTGTTCTTTAGCATTACTATAGTCCACTGTTCAAGTACGGACAAATTTTAGTAATATTTAGAAATTGTTTCTGTTACCACAGAAATGTTAGCTTCAATTTGCCTAGGAATTTGTCATTCATGGAGTGATTTGTGGCAGCTAGAGGCATGTCTTAGCAGAGGTACACAAACAATTTTTCCTCTGTACCTCACGATCAGTTACTGGGGTCATACTCCCAATTGATTTCAGTGGAAAGAAACAATTGGGATCTGCCGATACTTCATGTTCTGTTACTGGCATTAAGAGTGACTCTGAACTTTTCTTGGTAATACTGACAGGAGTTTAGAATGGCTTGACTTTAAAAGAGAAATTTCTTTTTAACTGGTATATTACAGAAGACAAAAAACAACTGCACAAACTGTTTTGGAATTTGTTGACTCTACACAGCAGAAATTTAGAATGGTTTTATTTCCTGCAAGCAAAATAGTTCTCAACTTTATGCTAGACAAAGCATTTAATTAGTGATGCAACTTTTATTAATGTCTAGTGTACATCTTCAGTGTGAAGGTCTGGATACTTTCTGAAGTAGTCTGTATTGTTATCAACAGTTACTGTCACTGAGATTCTCATCTGTGTCACCAAAACTTGTGATTGTTAATACTCAGCTAATTTTATATCTTCACCTTGTCAAAATATTGAAGCAAAAGATAAGTCAGATAATCTGTACTATTGCCTTAAAATTTATGCAGTGCAAACTGAATTTAAATGCAAGTAATAAAGAAACCCTTCAGTATTTTGGTTACAAGAGGCAGCAAGTCACGATCTCAAGCACCCAAAGGAACAAATCACCAGACTGCAATTACAGAAGCCCTTTAAGATTTTAATTTATCTGCCACTACTTGCATATTCTTCAACAAGTAATGAATGTAATGAATAAAAAACACTGTGAAAATTTGTCTTATTTACATCTATATCACATTTGGTCAGTGTTGCTCTACATAGGAATCCCCTATTTCTTCTTGAAGTCAATGGATGGGCTTCCATTGACTGCATACAAAGATTTTGTTGAGCCAAACCATGACCACTTGACGTGAACGTTTCCTGAGGTATTTCAGGCAAATCTCATTCTTGACAAACATGTTATCTGAATTTTTGACGCATGATTATCTTAATGAAAACCTAAGGTGCTTTAAGAAGGTAAGACAAGATGACATTAGTACTCTTTAAATTCAGACTGAGGGGATGTGATCTACTGAAGCTGTATTGCTTTTGGATTTAAAACCAACCACCATCCCCCCCCAAAATAACCCAGCCCCACAAAGCAGGAGTTCATGGTTTTAATGAAAGCTGCACAGGAAGTAGGAACCGTCTTGAATAAGGATGCCCCGTGGAGGGAGATGCCCTGGATTTAATAGATGGGGAGTTGGGGTTACCATTTCACAGGACAGCTTTATATGAAGGCCCCAGAAGTTGCCTGGTGTGCTGGCTCTATGAAACCCAGGTTCACAGCTTGGCTGGTGGGATGCACTGGAGGTCTAGATGAGGGCCATATAAGCAGCTGGAAAGAGCTCTTGCTGTTAAAAATAACACAAAATCAGTGATTTTTTTTTTGACTGTAACTGTTCTTTCAACTTCATAGTGAAAACTGTAAAGAAGAGGAGATACATTAATGACAAACTGAATAGCCATTTTGAGGCAGAAAGATAATTCTTAACTGAATTTGAAATGAGAGAAATAGAGTTGGTCTGTGTTAATCTCACATTCAAGCACACATATGGAGGGAAGGAGGCATGTCTAAGGGCTGATTAATCACACCTCGCACATGAATTCTGCACCAGATATGCCCATGTCATGGGTGATGTAAAGCATGTTAACTCTATTTTCGTGCACTAAGGTGCACTTAAAAGCTGGGGGTTTCTCACCATAATTCTGCTTTTTTTTCCATTTATTTCCAGGTTTCTCTTATCAAGTCTTCCAGTTCTTCAACCATCTTCAATGCCCTTTCCTCCTGCCTTCACAGTCCAGGCAGAGGTTGGGACCCCACCCTGTCTGTGCCTGGGCCTACATCAGGCCCAGTGCTGTTGTTCTCCTTCTCCCTCTTAAACTTAGGGCCAGTGGTACAAACAGAGCTCCTGGAGAGGCTGGCTGTAACCATAGTGATAGCAGCGGTCCTGAATGGATCTGTTTGGCTCTGGGGAGGGGGAAAAAAGAATTTTCAAAGGACAAGCATCCTCCTGACTTTGTATCAGGTTGGTGGAGCCGGGTAGTTTGCATTATGCTTCCCCTACAGCACGTGCAGCAGAAGTTGCAAAACAACAGTAGGTACTCAAATCATGCAATACTCGTGACTTTCTGTGATTCTGCTGTTAAATAGAATCTCATTGCTTGGTCTTATGTGGGTTCTGTCCACAACAGTTTGTTCAGCCTCTGTACTTACCCTCCTTAATGACAATTGCTCCAGTAGTTCCTTTCGTTGCTGTGATATAAAGCAGCAATGAGAAATTAAAGCAGGTTGTCCATTTTCCTTTCCAAAGTCAGAATGATGGTCTGAGAAGGATGTAGCCTGAATGTGTTTGTACATCCCAGGTAGAAGATTCATTACATTTTGGAAAACCACTTGAGCTACTGAATCTAAGAGAATAGCAGTATGGAGTGGTAAGGGTACAGGCTTGGTGGCTTGAGTATATACTCTACATCCCATAGGAAATGCCTTTTTTGTGTCTTTGAAGAACTTTGAAAATTAAGAAGTTAATTTAGATAAGAGAGGGAATTAATAGAAGAGAAAAGTTACACAAAGAATAGCTAATGAGCTCTTTTACTGGTCATTAAGCCATGTCAGACTGAGGTCATGTTCTGCAGAATATGGAGTGACAGCATATTACAGAGTAGGTGGCTACAGAAAGGTGGTAACTGGCATGTTCTGTACAGAGGAGAAAGGTGTGTTCCTTCCCCTTACCCAGCATGCTGGTTCCCCCAAGGGCAACCTTAAAATCTGTATTATCTTAGAGACCTCTGCTGACTGATGCATTAATGGACCCCCTCATCCACATCACACGGATAGCTGTTGCTGCTGGAGTAGCTTTTGGCTTATGTCTGGCAGTAACACTGAGGTTAATAGACCAGAAAGGGGACAGATGGACATATGTATCAGAAATGGAGCAAAAGTCCTGTAATCATGAAAGTCAGTACCTGTGAAGCTCCTCACTACCTAGTATTGATTTTGGTCATTAATTTTGTAACCCTGATAGAGCCTCTGATGCAAAAAGTCTGGAGATACGAAGTATATTGCACTTCCACAGAACAGATTCAGACTAGTCTTAAATTTTTTGGTTTTTTTTTTTTTTTTAACCTTTTCTGTTACACTGAGCACTAATCTTTTACAGATTTATTTAAACAAGTCTATGTACCAAAAGCTGCCTAAATTACTGCTTCTATAGGTAATATGTATTCTAATACATTCAATGTGGAAATAAAAGCTTTCTATTGATATAAGACAGAGGTGAGAATTAATTTGAGAAAGCCTCAAGTCAACTTCAATACAAATGTTTTGTATTCCATTGAAGCTGTTGATACTGGAAAGGGAAACATTTATGAAAAAATTTAGGTGAAGTCATACTGACATCATGAAACAGATTTGCAAGAGTATACAGAAACAGATAATTTACAACTAATTGACGTTTAAAATTTATTACTCATTGACTAAGTGACAGTCCTGTCTTTGAATACAAAGTAACTCTGAAGGCACTGATCCCAACTGCATCATTTCCTCAAAGAGGGAAGGATGCTGCCTGAAATAAAATCCAGATTTCATGTACCATAGAAATTTTCATTCACGGAAAGACAACAGACTTTTAAGCTTCCTTGGCTTTGAGGACATTCAACTTTTCTTTTCAAGCAAAACCAACTTTTTTTGGTAAAGGTGTATTATTTTGTTTTTCATACTGACAAAGTGGCTGCATTTTACTGTAAAAGGTGAATTGTTGTATTAATAATAGTAATAATTGTAAGGCCATAATAATTGTATTTTAGTACAATAGTGGTTGTATCCTGGCTATGACCATCATGTATAGAACCAGGGATGCTTCACTGACTTCTGTCTGATCTGCCAGTGGAAGCATTAACTGCTGTCTCTTACGTTGAGCACAAGTGGTACAAACTGTGCCTGAGAAGCAGCTAGCAATGATTTGCAAAGGAGAAAACATCTCTATATCCTTCCAGAAAGAAAATGTTGTCAAGAGAAGGAAATTCCATTTCTTTGCTCTGCTAAATCAGAAAAGGCTGCCGTCCTGCAGCCTAAGCCTGGTCTCTCACCTGCTTCTCTGCCTCTTGGCAAATCCCCAATTTCTGCAAAAGACGGGCTGCTTTTAAACAGTAACTTTAACATGCTGAATACTCTTTTGCAAATTATGTGCATTTACAACATTTTTTTATTTTACATGTTGTCCAGCAGGAGCTGATGGACAGAGAGTGTTAGTCAAAAGCTATTAAGACAGTGGTCCTTCAGCCAGGTCCAGGAAGGGTGATCCCTCCTTCTCTTTAAGAGCTCTGCCAGGTGATGCAAACTGTTTATTTGAGTTTTTGACATCCTAGAAGCAGGTTTTAACCAAAGAAGAACTTGTTGTGTCATAGAAAGAAGCTGGCCTACAGGAAAGATGCTGTAGGGATTCAATATAATGATAATCATTTTCCTCCCGATCCCTGGAAGCATGATACCATCTAAAGCTCAGGAATGAGCTTTCAAGCACGCACTGCCTGCCCCGTCTGCTGCTGCTCTAGACTCAGAAATTCCCAGCTGTACAGTAAAGTGACAGTCAAAGTCTTCTAGGAAATTTCTGAAGTTATAATTTCAGTGACAGATTTGTTCAGCAGAAGTTCAATAGATGCCAGGCATATGTCAAATAAGAGTACGACTTTCAACCCAGAGGGTAAAATAAATTTTAAGCAAAAAAAGATAAGCATGAATTTAATCAGAAAGGGAGATTATGAACTGTGATACCTTATGACCACATATGACCCCTGTTCACTTGAAAAAAAAGCTGGTTTAGGCAATTAGATATATGAATGTATGCTAAAACTTATATATGCAAATATGTGTATCATAGTGATTTTTTTCCTGGTTTTAGCAATACTTAATCCCTAGTCTTTTAATAGTTTGGTATTTTCAGTGCACATCGTAATTTTGCTAAGGGCTGTGAGCCTAAAACTCAGTCTGCTAATGTAAGATCAAATTCTTCAGCTATTATGCTTCTGAAGTGGTAGTGTGACTAGTACAGCTCAGTGAGTTCTCACTTCCTACTCTTCCAGGCTTGAAGTTGCTCTTTAACTGAATCTGTACACCCACAGAAGGACACTTTTGATTGCACTGGCCTCCAGTGGCAACCTAAGAACCATTTTGGTGGTGGGATGTAGTCAATCAACCCTTCACTCCTTCTTCTTGACTTTATGACTCTCACATTTAATTGGTCCTGCTTGCACAATACTGACTGTGTCACAAGTGTGTAAAAGACTAAGCCCTTCTGATTTTGGATTGCTTGATAAACTAGGATCATTAACAACACTTCAATGCAGTCAAGTGCATATATCTAGAAGCAAAAGCTATAAGATTACTTGCTGGAAAGCTTTTACTGTGAAAAAGGATTAGGGGTCATTGCAGGCAAACAACATATTTGAACTTTCAGTGTGATGCTGTGTGGAAAGATCTTGTCACACTTAAGACTTTGTAATCAGATATCCCCAATAGCACTGGAGTGTAATTTCTATTTCTATGTATGATTTGAATAACACTGGCACTGCCAGACTGATTAAACTATTTTCATGTCCTCTTTATGGAATTTTGAGAAAATGCATTAGAGTATTAGAAGGCTCTTTTTGTCCTCCTTATAATGAGACCCTGCTTTCTTGCCCATGGGGTATTCCTCATTTCTTTCCTTGTATCTTCTCGTTGTGCAATGATTTTCTTGTTTCATCAAAACTGCTTATGCTTGAAGAGAAATCCAGAAAAGCCATCCTCAATTTGAAAATTTGGACTATGAAAAAACAGGGTCATAGATTTGGCACTGAGGAGATGAGCTCGTTTTATTCCTAAGACCATGGTAGGAATGTTTCCTCACATGCTACACAGTTAGGTGACTCACAAGAAAGCATATTTTCTACAGGAGGTGCAGCACCTGATCTTAGTGAACTAAATTACTACTCAAAGAATATGCATCAAAGTTGATTTCTTCTTGAGTTTAGTGCTATTGGGTAAGCACATTGTGGAGTGCTCAAAATATTAAAAAAATACTAATTACAATAAGGAGTGCTTAAGCACCGTCCTTAACAAAGCCAGACTGCATTTATCCTGCTGCTGTGGAATACTCAGTGTAGGAGGAAAACAATTACCTGTTAATTACTTTGAGTTCAGAAAAAGAGACAAATATTTCCTGATGCCACATTGAGTTTTTCCTGTGAGAAGAATAAGCCAAATATTTTTGACACTTTTCAATTTTCATTTAGCTATCTGATGAGACAGTTCTCTAGAAGTGCTGACTGCCAGCACTCCCCTTGAAAGTGGTGGTACTATGGGTGTCTTGCAGCTCTGGAAAGTGTTGGTTTTTTAAGATCCAAAGATTGACAGGAACAAGTTATTGACCCTACCTCAGATTAGAAATTACACATGTAAGAGCTAATGTGCTAAATATGGGGTGACTTAGAGAATGCAAGGCTATAACTAGAAAAATGCAATGCTTTTTTAGCATGCACACTTAAAAATGTAGCCTGCATGGTTTGTTCAAGAAATGCTGCTTCCAGTGGGCAGAATAGTGAAAATGATCTCCAGAAGGAACTGTGATAAAGGAAGTGATAACCCAGTACTCACATAAAAAGAAGCACAGCAGAGCCTGCAAGAGCAGGAGGTTAAAGATGACTACAAATTTTTATGCTTGAAAGAGAGGAACAGGCTCTCGAAGCAAACATGGATTGAGATCAATAGGTGGACCGATATTGCCTAACTGGTCATATCTGCTGGGCTACTTATTTATATGCCTGTATATACAATCAAGTGCCTACATGGAAAATTTCAGTCTAAAATAATAACTGACCCACACCTAGCAGGAACCTCATTTCTAGGTGTTGTTAATAGAAAAATTACGGCTGTTACTGAATAATATTGATTGTTGACAGTTTTTCTTCACAATGTAATTTGCTTTAGCCTTCATTTCTATGGTGTCTTCTGTTCAAAGAACTCCAAGTACTCCACAAATGCTAATTTAACCTCCCAGCTTCTCTGTATGGAACGTAAGCATTATTACACCCAGGGACTGCCTTCTCTTTGTGTCAAGGAAGTGCTCACCACATTGCTGGTGGTGCTACAGACCTTCCATAATCAGCTGTTTGCAGCACTAGACACCTAAGGAGCTGAACCAATAAAAGACTATCTTTGTTCAACATGAAGAAATTCTGATAATAAATCTCTAGGCACTAAGTCTAAAAGTGGTCAGGAAAATGGAGCTGAATGAAATAAATTTTTAAAGAGATGCAGCAAGGGTGTAATATAGAAAATATGTATAACGTGTTACGCTCTCTTTGTATTTTGGTGTACAAATATTATTGATAAGCACATGGACAAACGTACGTGTGGCTTGCAGGTGTAAATTACAGTCAGTAAATCTTACTGCTGCACTTTGCAATTGAGAGTATGGAAGTTCATCCTTTTGCATCTTTTTTTCTTTTTTTTTGCATTTACAGTGTCAGACTTGGCAGATCAGGGCAGATCACTCAGGATTTGTGGGTGTTTCATCTTGATGAGTTTGAGTGGGACTACTGTAGAGGGAGGCTAGCTCACTGCATAATGCTAACATATTTACATGTCTTTTCAAATAATTTATCATATGCATTTATGTCCCTTTAGCAAGCATTCACAGAATAAACAGATTTTTCTCTATAACATGAAGACACTGCTTTTTACTTACACAGAGTTTCACCTGGATTATAAATCTATTTGATAACTCATGAAAAGACAGAATGTGCGTAACTTTCATATAGACCATGTGTACATGTTATGTACATTAATGGTAGAGTCATCATTAAATAAATTAGTTTTTCAGTGGGGTAAACTGGTGTTTCTCTCTCCATACTGACATTGGAGAGTTCACAGAATCCATTTTGAAGGTTTCATCTCCAGAATGCTTGATAGTTATTCTAATTACCAATATTGACTTTGGAACAGATGTAATGAAGTGGAATAACTCATTTACATTGCATCTTGTCAACATCATTATTAATTTAAACCATCGATTTTTGAAGGTTAAAAGTAGTTTTTGAAGATCTGGATTGGCAAACAAATAACTGAGCAGAATAATGGAGCTGCCAACACCCTTTCATGCCACTTCTGCCCCATAAATGATCTGGAAACCTACCAGGATCATCCCACAAGTATTTTTAGTGGAATAAAAACAACATATGGATAGCATACTGTCTCTTTCCAGCCGCTCAGCAGAAAAGATGGCTGATGTCAACCATGAATAACAGTAATGGGGATGCTGCAGCCCTTCATCATGGTTTTTCTAACCTGTATCAGCCAGAGAGGATTTTAGTGGTCACTGCAATGCATCAAATAGGCCCTAGCTCAGCTTTAGTGTTGAAGTTAGGCCAAAATTGTGTGGTAAGCCTTTGTTTAAAATACTAGAGCAGTTTGTAGGGTTAATTGATACTTTAGAGATTACTTCAGTGTTTAGACTGTTTGGATGATAGAAGGCAATGCTGGAATGCCCCTGCGTGCTCTGATTTTTGGTGTCTTGGTTCTTCACTGCACTCAGAAATCCTTGAAATGTTATTGAACTGCCTCAAAAAAAAAGTCTGAAGGCAAGAAAAAGATTTCTTCTGTATCACTGCTCACAAAAATGGGAAAAACAAAATCAGAACTCTTTAAACTTTCTTTTCCATTGTGGTAGAAAAGGATAATGAGGTAACACGTTTTTGCCCAAATAAATCAGATACAGCCAGCCTTGCCCCATGCATCCCTCACACACTTACCTTCTCTGCACTAGAGAACCTTGGAGGGTTAATGTCCAACTGCAGTGTTTTACAATTCAGCTGTGTTCTGGTTTACTATTCATGTAGAAAGTTTTCATGTAGAAAGTTTTCATATAGATGCTTTATGAGAGCATAGAACATAAGAGAAGAGTATATAAAAATACAGACTATAAATAGTTCACATTTGACAGATTTTCCATATGTGTTTGGTGCAAATGTAAAAGAAGAACCCGGGTCTTACAGGCTTCATTAAAATAAGTGTAAGACCTTGCACAAAGGCTCTGTAAGAATGACAGGATTCTTCTGAGAAAGAGTGGGTTTAAGAAAAGCAGAACTCTCCAGGAAAATCAAGTATAAGTGCAGGAATCCAAATAAACTGGATACAGTAATGTTGGGGGGGAGGGGGCATTATTACCATTTCGTTGTTTGCATTGCTGTAGGGGTTTATGGAAATTTTCAGAAATGTCTCTATTCACAGGTCTGGAAGCCAGGTTTAATTCTAACCTTTGCTGTCAATCCTGACACACAAAGCTGTAAACAAATAAAAATTCCCTCTGAATCTCACTAAGCCATCTTTAAGTCTGGCACTGGATTTGCTGATTTTGGACAACTGGATGCGGTGGATCCTCTATGATCTCTCAGCACTGTGAGTCTGTAAAGTTTCTTCTGGATCATGTCCAATTGACAGCAACAATAAATTTTTAAGTCTTTACAGGAAAATTATATATCTGAGGTATCTGTTCAAGTGCATATGCATCTTAAGATTGTGGTTTGTTTGGGATTGTTAAGATAGGATAACTAAGCTTTTTTTCTCCATGTAACATACATAGCAAATAAAGAATTAGATAGTTTTTCTGAATGGATTTAGATATATTTCAGCTTGGGTCATTCTATTTCTGTTTTCCCAAAAGGACAAAACTAAATAACATAAGGTGCATAGCAAAGAAAATAAAATAGGATTTTCTTAAAACAGTAACAAAAACTGCAGTCAACCTGCTTCAAGCACCCACTTAAAACAATAATGAAAACTGCAGTGAATCTGCTTTAAGCACCCACTTGAGGAACAAGTGAAAAACCAGTTACTTAACATTTGATGATCTAGAAATGACATGTTGACATATACTCAGCTTGAAATCAGTTGAAGATGCTTTGGGGCTAGTATTTTAAGAGGAGGTTTCCTAAACAGATAATACTGTGATGCTTTTTACAGTACCTAACATGTAAGTATTGTCTTGAAAGAGTAAAAAATGTGAAATTTTCCTAGAAAAATAGTCATTGGGGAATAAAAAGGTCCCACTACAACTGGTGAAACATGAGATCATTGCAGAAGCATTGCTCTCTAGTTCTTACTCAGAAGGGTGAAGTCCTTGTCTTTGGCTGTATTTCCCATATTCCATAACCTTCTCCAAAGCTACATGTGGTTTTAGTTCTCATTTACACACATGTCACTATTATCACAGAGAACGTTGTGCTAGCAATGCCAAAAGTGTGAAGAGATGGAGATTTACCTCTAGGAATGCAATTAATTTGTTGAAATTTGGACACTGAGCTAAGCTATTTATGTGCTTTCCAGCCAAGAAGTGGCAATTCCGAGCTACACTCCATCTTACCATAAAATAGATGTCTTCATAAAGATCAGATGAATTCTGCATAAATTTCTCCCCTGACATTAAAGGAAAGCCAGGTAATGAGTTCACACACAAATATCCATGGTGTGGGTCCTAAAATGACCTAAGATGAGTGTTAGTCCTAGCTTCACCAACTGAATTTAAATTCTGTGGCCTTTTCTTCCTCATTAACACTGTTGTTTTCCCTGAATGAATTCCACAAAGCAGAGAAAATGGGATAGGACACTTGAAGAGTATTAGCTCTGCAAAGCACATAATATACAGAATCTGGACGGTGTCTTTGTACAGTGCTTTTGTATCCATCCACCAGGGATTTCAAGAGTATCAGTACTTCCTTATAGCTGACAGTTTCAAAGGCTGCTCAAGTGCAGGATGAACACCTGGTCTTCAGCAATAATAAAGGCTCCAGGCTGTATCAAAGGTCAAAAAATCTGAGACCTGCTGAGTTGCTGAAAATACTTCAGAACATCCTCCTTTTATGAAGAAAAAAAGATTTTAAGGAGAGTGAATTTAGAGCCCTCCTAAATCCTGAATAAATAGGCTTTAATATTCTTCCTTGAAACTGAGTGGGAGAGGTGGGGAAAGACAAGGGAAAGGAAATTCCTTCTGTTTTGTAGACGCAGATGGAGAAGGAACAGGACATCTGCTCCTCCAGCAGGCTGCAGTAGTGGCTGCTTCCATGGAAGAGATTGGCATGTGCTTTTATCTCCTGCTACTTACATGACCCAGTAATATGGAGCAGAGAAAGTTATGATGTTCTGTCCGCATACCTGTTTCAGGGACTTCCCACTCACACAGCTCCGTGTCACACAGGGTAACGCCCCCTTGTCAGTGCAAGTCTGTAGGATGGGTAAAAGAGTTTTACCTTAATATCACCATCCCATTCTCTCAGCAAGTAGGCTTTAACATGACAGGTTTTGCTAGAAGTACAACACTTAGAGCTTCATCCAGCGCACATCACGGTTGTTTTACCTCAGGAGAAGAAACTGTCTGCAAAATTCAAGGATGACACTCTGTACTGTTGTACCCAGTTTGGTGGCACTTAGACCCAGTGGCAGCTCTGTGTCTGTCAGCTGGCAAGGCTGGCAGAAGAGACATTGTGAGAGACTGTGTGTGTGCATGAGCATAAATGTGCAGACAAGCACATGTAACGTGGTGGAAATTTTAGAGGTCACAATTGCATAAACTGAGAAGGCACCACAAAACCTGGGAAGTATATGAAGATGTGCTCACACGGTAGCCCTCAGTGCTTTTTCTTAGCTTAGATAAATGGGAAAAAAAAGCTTTCCTTGACGTAAATTAGAATTAATTTTCTTATATGCAGGCACCAGGGAAGCAAGTGGCAGGAAACATGCAGATACTGTTTGTATCTACTGACAAATCCCTCCCTGTGGAGCTTGAGCATGGACTATAGGGCTAAAAAGGCAATGAGCTATTCTTTGATGTGAATAAATGTTTTAGAATTTGAATCTAAGAGAGCATCCTGAATATGTTTAGATTTCCCTTCCCCAGTTTTTGAACTTGCCTAGAAGTGCCAGACATAGATCATCACAACATAGATTGCTCCAGCTCTCTGGCAATCAAGAGCCAATACAAAATCTTTCAGAACTGAAAACAGTCGTCATTTCATGTAATGTTTCTCTCTATGATTCAGCACCTTCTGTGACTTCAAGATGCATTTGATTGCTGGAAAATAGATATATATTTCTTGCATTTAATTCTTTAGTTTAAGAAAACCTGATGTTTTCACTGTCAGGGCAGAAACTTTAATGAATATTCTATCCTCTGACAATTTTTTAAAAAAATTCTAACAGTTGACTAATAAGGTACATATTTCATTCCAGATTACTATAATGTAATCTGCCATGTTTCTATAATAAAACTAACTGGTATTTGATCACCAGCTAGCCAACATTCTTGCCACAGGTTTTGAAGCCACAACTAGACATAATACTGATTGTACTATCAATACCAATTATGAAACAATTCACCATTCTAAACCTTTAACTCAGCCCAATCTGCACACATATGGGAGAGGCTAATATATTTTTCTTTTTTCTTTTTTAATTAAAAATCTGTAAGACCGAGGAACAGAGTTCAGTATGACATTGATTTTATATTCCTGCTCTCTTGCTCACTTGGGATGGCAGTGCTCAGAGCATGCCAGGCAATACTTGTTTAACATGATTCACATGTTCCTGTTTTTTTCTTTAAAATCCAACTCATTCTGTCATTGGTCGGACCAAATATCAAAAATATAAATCAGTGTGGCAGTTAAGGTAGTTAAGGGTATAATATATTTAAAGAGTTATTAAAATAAGCTATAATTTAATTCAGCAAGCTAGCAATCAGTAAAGGCTAAGTCTTATTTTCCTACTTATGCAAGTTGCTACACTGCAATGAGATTAGTCACCTAACATGAGTAGGAGTTGGTTCTGTAATAAATCTGCAAACACACACAAAAAAATTGACTTAATCCTGAAATACCATTTTTAGCTTGCTCTTATTGTGATTCTTTAATATTGTAGAGGTCTCCTAGTAGTGACAGTTTTAACCTTGGCTCTCCTGCGTTTTGAGAGATGAAGTCAGCCCTTCATCTGAATGGTTTTTTCATACTTTAATATCCTCATCCGTTTTACTTGAAAGCTAGGCTTAAAAAATGAATAATAAATTTGATGAGAGCTGGTTAAAGAAAGCATTGCATTGAATCTGGATTGCTCCCAGCTGTCTTAATTGAACAAAGGGAAATTTTCCAAACACACCTTCAGTATTGGCTGACTGCCTTAGTAGTTCTCTGAAGATAGAAGAAAAAGTCCTTCCTCTCCAAATTAAAATGCATGCTGTAAAAAAAAAACCACCCAAACTATTAAAATCTATGGCATGAAGTTACACCAGAAATAATATAAAACAGATTCTTTCATTACAAGCTGGCACTAGAATTAGGCTGTATTATGTGTCTGGATTGGTGTTGGAATAGGTAACAGAATTCTAGTTTTTGAGATTGTGTAATTTTGTAAATTGATAAAACCCTGTTTTTTAAAAGAAAAAGTTCTGGTTTTATTTGGATAGGTGTAAACCATTAAAAGTACCAGCACTATTTCCTAGCGATGTGGGAGTTGGTCTGCAAGGTCTGACCCCAAAGTGAAGCTGGGGCCGCCAATACCTGAAAGCAGTTGAAGAGAGACAGCTGGTGGCATCAGAAGAATCAACTGGAGCTTGGATTGTTTGAAGATTAACCTAGAATGCAGTGTTTCATCAAGACACATCATCCGTTTGATACATTACCCCATGGTCTGTTGTGGCCACAGGTCTGCATAGCCTGATTTTCCAGCAGCAGTTGGATGGCGATGCAATAGCTAAGTTGATGACTATCAGTGAAAAAAGTTCCAACCTTTTATACTGGTGCTTTCTGGCAGTGGGATAGGGTTTCTTCAACACTGAGCTGCCAGAGAATTCCCTCTGGTGATGGGAAGGGACTGTAGCAGAGGCAAAATCAGGCTGGTGGTGGCAAAGCCTTACAAGGGTTTTGCTGGGATGGAGGAACAGCAGCGCAGCGGTTGTCAGCAGTTGGCAGCATCCCCCCACCATGGGCAGCTTCAAATACAACATTCATGCATTGTTTTGCAAAAATCCCTTGTAAATTAGCAGGTTCTGGTTTTCCCTGTTATGGCACTGCCAGGATGGGGTCTGCCAAACCCCAGTGGTAGGATGTCCAGGACCTTGCACCTTGCTCTGGAATGCAGTGTTACAAGGCGGCACTTGTGGAACTGAAGGCAGTGGTTTGTGTGTTGTGTCTAACAACAGCCTGTGCTCCCACCGTGAGACCAAAGATTTTTTTCCATATGGAAAGTATACCTGCCTCTCAGGAGCAGCAGGAACATGTGATTTTCATAGTGAATAAGCCTGAGCAGAGAAAGGCAGCAAAAATATACATATTTAAAACAAAGGGGAGTTATTGATCATTATCTGTACATGGTATTTCAGTCTGCTCGCAACAGCAATCTGCCTTATCTTCTCTAAACATAATTTCCCTCTACTTGTGACATAAATTGCAAGTTCATGGAAGCTGCAATTTACCATTGGGTGTATGGCAATTACACCTAAATTATACTCAAAAATTCGTATACATAGAATTTA
Organism: Machaerirhynchus nigripectus; assembly: GCA_013397975.1. NCBI lineage: Eukaryota > Metazoa > Chordata > Aves > Passeriformes > Dicruridae > Machaerirhynchus > Machaerirhynchus nigripectus. The sequence goes on from VZRQ01001291.1 coordinate 2,265,218, forward strand.
GTTTGCAGAGGCACGTAATAAAAGGATGTTTTAAAAGAGCTATTCAGGCTCTTAAAAGTTAGGGAGTGCCAAAATTAGAAGAGCAACTGGAATTTAGCTCACTTGTGAGTACAGTTGGTAATATCATACCTAATGGCACCATCACAGCCCTTTCTCACAGTACTCCTGCCTCCTTTGTCTGGAGGATGGGCAGACCTCACTGAGGGGCAAGTAATCAAATATTCCACTTCCAGTAAGCTCAAGCATTATTTACACATTTTTAACACAATTATTCAAATCCTCTATTGAATTATTAATCTCCTCATGAGATTTACTGTGATGATCTCTTTGCAATATTATCACTGTTTATCAACATTATTTAATGTATTCTTACAGCTCTGCTTTGAGGTCACTCTTCCGCTAATTTTATGTCCAGGGACCTGAGACAGAGAAACCTGAGGAACAGATGTTAAGCCCAGAATTATCAAGTATTATCTAAACTTGAGTGCCCAGTTTTAGAAACTCAGAGCCTGATTTTTTTTTTATCTGTTCAAATTGCAGCTAGCAATTTTAAGTGCAGCTGTGAACATTCAGCCTTTTTCTAATTTAGACCCAGATGTCTCCAATTGGGCCACAAGAAAATGAAAAATGACAGAGGCAGGGATAGCATCAATCTCTCCAGGGCAGCATTCAATTGCCTGCAGTCCCCTGCCTCATTTTCTGCACATTTTATAACTTCTGGAGCTTGTGAAGCAGGAGTCATGCTAACAACAGCTAGAACAGATACGTGACCCTGAAACCCTCTTTAATTGTTTGATTGCAGATAGTTTTTTCCCATTTTATTTAGTGCAGAGAAAGAATCATCTTCTGTAAAGAAAAACACTGTAATGCAAACAGAGCAGGTTGCACATCAATTTCCCAACTATTAAGAGCCTCACTTTGCAACTCTGCCTTCTCTAGTACATCAACGGGAATAGCTCCATGCAAAATATTGAAATAATTTCTTAATAAAAGGACCTTTTATCTTTTTTTTTTTTTTCCTATTTCTTATCACTGCTATGTTCCGGAGAAGAATGGTCGTGTGGTGAAAGCCTAAGGCAAGAAATTAGAAATTTATTTCCAGAATCAGCTCTGCCACAGATTTTCTTAGTGACCTTGGGCACTCCTTATCCTTACTGTCATTCCCTTTCATCATCTTGAGTTTTGGACTAGCACAAGGGCTGCTTCAGGGTAGTTTTGGGGAGCTTGACTCATTGTTCTTGGTAGAGGGTCAGATTCTCAGGTGTAATGTGCTATGAAAGTGTGAAGTATTATGCAACAGCATGCTGCAACAGAAGTGTCAAACACAAAGTGTTGTTATGAAATACTAATAATGGCATAATTGTATTAGGAGATAAGCCTTTAAAAATTATTTGTACAAGATATCTCTATTAATATCACTATTTTTCCTTGGCCTGAGCATGATGATTAGGTACCAAGGCCCTGATGGCAAATATAAAATGTGCAGCATCACTGCTTGGCTTCAGAGCTGTACTACCCAGGACAACAAGTAAATACACATGTAGGACTGGGCTGTCCTACACACTAATCTGAACTACTTGGTTACCTGCACCAAAATATATTTTGATATAGCCCAAAACAATCTTATACAAGGACCAAAAGTACCCAAGCTTGAGAACAAACTACTCAAGCTGTGTCCTTATGAGGGCCATGTGTTTGGAACAAGCAGACAAGCAGCTCTCCGAGAGAATCCAGCACCACACAGGATATGCTTGAATGGGGTTGCAAGCAGCAGAGGTGTGGGAAGATAATGCTGTAGGTGGAGCTAGTGAGATGGATATCGAAATACCACAGAGTCCTTTGATCGTTTTAGAACATAGGGGAGAATGCAGGCAAAAGGCACAGAAACAAAATAATTTCTGGCAAAGGGTCAGAAATCAAAGTTGTTACTTGGGATAGATGTTAGAATTTTATAAAGAGATTAAGTTACTCTAAATTGGTATCTTTCTGGAGAAAACATGGTAAGTGGGATGAGTCTCTTCAATTGGGAAGGAAAGCTATAAAAAAGTCAGTGCCTGGAGTTTTAAACTGGGCAAGCTTAATAGGGTAAAATTCAAAAATAATAGGTTTTTAGTGGGCTGGTAACTAATCATGGGAATATGTCACCACCAAGGTGGATTTTGTGTCCTTTAGGCGTCACAGCTTGGATGCCATCTGGAGGGTAGGCAGTAGTCCAAGACAAAAACATCAATATCAGTGATATACAGGACAGTCTAATGATCCCTTTTGGCCTGACACTCAAGGAACTGAAGTTCACAGGAGTTCTGCCATTGGCTTTAACGAAGGCAGGATTTCATCTTCTGTTCCCGAGGCTTTAATAATAGAAAAGGTATTAATTACCTCTGCTCAAATGAAAGGAGTCAGAGTGATGTGTAGTGCCATGAAGAAAAGCTGCCAACAGAAAGCAGCAATGATGCAAATTGAAACCAACTTCTTTTTTTTTTTTTTTGAGTGTTTTCTGCATTTCAGCTGCATAGTCTCTTGAAGCACATCTGTGTGGTCAGTTCTAATTATAGAACACTTCTGGGGCATAACCCTGCATACAGTTGGAACCAGGGCTGCATTGTAGACTTTGAAAAGCAGCAGATGAGAGGGGGAGATCCTAGTGATCCAGATTTTGCAAAAAAAGAATGGATGCAATTTTGTTAATTGAAGGCAAGGGAGGTTGTCAAAGATGGGTCAAATTGAAGGTCAACTGTGTTCTCGGTGAAGAGAAGCAGGACTAACAGCAGTGGATAATTCTGGACTCTGGAGATGACTGTATCTCTGTCAAAGAGCCAAGAGAAAAGATAGATTCTTCTGCTTCAGCGAGGTTGACTATTGCTTCAATTCCAGAAACTGGCTTATTTGTATAGCTGCGTTTAGGTGCCTTGCCAGAAGTGAGGCTGCTGGCTACGTACTTGTTTCTTTTAATAAGACATGTTTGAATGTTACAAATCTTCACATTTTCTGTTTCTTTCTGTCTCTGTGGAGGGGGTGGGGGGTATGCACCACAACAGCAGCGTACTCTGCTCATTAATGGCTGATTAGTTAGTTAACTTCCATTGGAAGAAGAGCTAGAAAACTTTCTAAAATAAAAAAAATATTCTGGATTTAAAGGTCAAATACAGGGAATACTCTGATGGTACTGAAGGCATACTTTTGATTTTCCTGTTTTCATTTACATTTGCATTTTGAGACACTGCTTAATGAAATGCAAGAGGTCCCTCTAAGGTATGAACAGAATCCAGTGAAGTATGGATGTATATCCAAAGTGAGTGCACACCTACAGGCAAAACCACAAACACGTAATTGATCAAAATGTCTGTGAAATATCCCCTAAAAGGATTTCAACATCAATTAATTTTTGATAGTGAGTATATTCAGTGAAGCCATCAGAACAATCGAACAATAATGATTAATGCTATGCTTTAGATCTTTGAAAATGTAGAGGAAAAAAAAGGATAAATAAATGGGTTCCATTTATATTGACTCTGCCTGGTATATGCCTTTCTCTTTCAGAAAACCCTGAAATTCCAAACTGAGTTTGTAACAACCTCATTCTGGAACAAAGATTACGTGACTGCCCCACTGATATACTATCAGTGATTCATTATCACATTTTATTTGCATAAAGTTGCACTGTTTTTTCATGATAGAAGTAGGACATATGAATTTTGCATTGCTCTTTTCTGACATGACCTATGATCTAAAGAATTCACTTAGTCTCAGTGCTTCTTGATCTCCTTATTCAAAACCAAGAAAGGTTTTCCTTCCTGTTGAAGTAAATGGACTTGTGATTGTCAAATATTACAATCCTGTCATTTGAAGACCAAATCCATTATTCCAGCTGTAAGTTGCTCAGGCTGGCTGCAATGTTTACTACCCTTAAAATAATTGCTCTTAAAATATTTCTCTATGTATTGATCAGTTTCATTTTCAAAAGCCAGACATCTTTTCAAGGCATCTATACACAATACTGAAACCACAAACAATGCCAGTTGAACCACACCAAGAGTCACTTCAAAGGAAATATTTGTATTTTTAAAGTTCCTTGTCCCTTGCTTTTCCGTCTTCTGCTTTTCTTTCCTTTTCTGTCAGGTGCTAGGAGAATGACATCATGTCAGGGAGGTCTAGTTGGTCTAGCTGTACTTCTACCTCTGGGCTAAATTGGAAAATAAGAGGATAATTGAGTAAAAGTCTTCTTAAGAAATGTCTGTGATTGCTAGACTATTAGGGTATAGTTTTGACTATATGGTCACCATCACTGACCAAATTCAGGCCCTCATGACAGTGCCATATCCAATCCTATCATCTGTACTTTTGATATTACAAAAGCCATCAAAAGCCTTTATAGGTGCTGCTGTAATGTTGCATCTACTCACCTTGAGAAGGAAAGGTCCCAGTACTACAATGGTTTTTTGTCATTTGAGCTTCATCATATTAAACTCTCTCTTTCAGTTTCCCTGTGCCCATTTTTGGTATATTCAGAGTTGGCTTTTATTTCTCTTTAATATTCTTGTGTATCTTGTGTGTTGTGGATACATATCTCTCTCATTTTTTTTTTAAATTCCTACTCCCCAGCTACATTTATTGCTTTCTATTACATATATAGCTTTTAAACAGTTTAGGCAGCTAATATTGTTTAATTGCATTTGGTTCCTACTTATCCCAGAATACTTGGGAGCCATACCTCTTTCTACGTATCATCATTTTCTAAAATACAGAAAACTGATTTAGGGCTTATTTGCAAAGCAAATGACATAAATAGTGAGAGGCTTTAAAATTCTGAACCTTGAAGCCCCTGACTAGTAATATTCTGGCTCATGTGAAGTCTAAAGCACTGTTACTGTCAATGTGACACAGCTGATCCTACTCAAAACACAAGAAAGCATCTTCCATCCCCTTTCTCTGTCTCACACATAATATATGCAGATGCACAACGCCTTCACTTGAGTATTATATCAGAAACCTCCCTGATGTTGTCAGGAGATGTGCTGTATGGGTAAACATGAGGTGACTGAAACTATAGATAGGATCTGTAGACAATTTTTGAATAACTTGGCCATTTAAATAACCAGTTAAAATACCCTTCGTTTAAATTCAGTAGCAGTTCCCACAACCTAAACTGACTAACCATCATTGCAGCCATTAATCATATCAGTAGAAATTATTGGCGCAACATTATGAGTAACTGGAGGAAATTGTGAAATCTGTTTCATGTAGACTGCACCTGCTGTTTGTGGGTTGTCAGTAGCTCAGAGAAGGTGGCAATGCAGCGGGGATCCAGCTCAGGACAATACATCTGAATTCCAACATCCTGTTGCCCACACACAGGCATCTAGAGCCTTTTGAACATCCCTTGGGTATCCTGCTGGGCCCTCAGCTCCTGCTGCAGAAGGGTTCGGGTCTCCTGCAGGTCTCACTGCTGCATGAGGCAGCTCTGTGTGGATGAGTGAGATACAGAGGGGCATCTTGAATAGCACAAGGTGCTGGTGTGTGGGTGGTGCATCCCACTCCTGCCCTCTCAGTGGCTGTGGGATGTTGCGGTGGCCCAGCCCACTACTGGGCTGTGGCAATCAAGTGCCCACCAGACTCTGGCCATCCTCAACAGCGGGAGTTTGGACAGTTGTCTCACATGTAGACTTTGATATGAAAACATCTATCTGCAGGTGTTTGAGTCCTTCCCTGTATGCCATTGAGGGAGAGAGATTCATTTCAAGGGGTTTAGACATACCTAGGGCTGGTCCTGGCTTTGATGTGCTCTACAGAGCACATTTCTCCACGGATACTTTGGGAGGTGTCACAGCTGTCTGCAAATCCAGAGTCAGACCCTGGGACTGAACCAAGAGGGAGGAGAGAGAAGACACAAACCTCCGCCTTGGGCTGGGCAAGCTCTCCAGGCAGTGTTGGGTTTGTGCACATGCCCTTGCCAGCACCACTGACTGCTCCCCCCAGAGGAGAGGCTGCTGGGGCAGAGTATCAGTGATAGGCAGCACTGCCAGCAGCGCTTGCCAAGAGGCGAACACACAGACCACAGACACACTGCAGCACAGCTGGGGGTGTGCTTGTCCACTCAGGGGTTTTTACACTTGAGAGCTGTCTTTGCAAAGCCATGGGCATGGCCAGAGAGCATGCCTAAAACAACACAGCGGTCTCTGGCTGTGGCACTGAAGGCTGGCTGTCCTTGAGGATGCATGGGAGGAAAAAAGGGATGACACAGCAACCGATGATTATAATGAACATATCATTTGTGTCGAAAAACAAATGCTGCATCTTCTCTAGCACTGTGCTTCCTTTTCTTCAGTGAAGAAGAAACTAACTTCCTAACTTCCTATAAAGTTTCCTTACTCCATGCGCCAAATTAATATTCTGTGCTTTGTATACAAAGGCCAATCTAAAAAGTATATAGCAACTCCAGGAGGTACTAACAGCCTCTGGGAGCTCACATGTAGCATCAAACAGCTGGCAGAGAAGTGACACATTAACATCCATCGACAGATATAAAGGTGCATTATATATCAGTGTCGTTGCTGATCTCATTAAACTCATCCATATTCATGCTTGTCTTCCTAAAATCGTCCTGGGGTGTGGGAGCCAGTCTCTGGCCATAGATGGCACCAAACAACCACAAACGAAGCAATCCCTTCTTACAGATGGAGCAGCCGGCTGAGGCTGCAGCCGGGGCAGCCCGAGCGAACAAACTGCCTGCCATGAGGTGCCAGGAATGTCATAACTTCTTCCAAGACACGATTCTGTATATCCCTCCAAATCAAATAACCTTTCTGAGTGTCACAATTACTTTTTTCCTGTTTAATTCTCCTCCCTACCCTCAGGTTATTCCTTTTTAAATGCAGCAGCATCTAGAAGGTCCTACTACAGTCATGGATAAAGAATGTTGACAGTTGGAAAAAGTGTGGGATGGGACCAGTGCTTCTTTGAAGACCTAGCAGTCTGAATAGGTTTTTGCATAGGGTTGTATGCCATGAAGCCTAATTTTTACATTTTCATGCAATTAAGTAAAGCAATCCTATTCATAAAATGATGAAGCTGTATCTTAAAACCTAATTACTGGTTTTTATTCCAACAATAGTGACCTGGATGGGTTACCAGTGTTTCTCCTGTGCCTCTCTGAAACTTAGAAAGTTTTTAATTTCCAGCCCAAATTAATTTGTGGTCACGTTATTCTTTTTCATTTCTGTATCAGCTTTGTGTTTTAATTTAAATAGCTCTTCTCCCTACTAAGTATCTCCTGCTCAACAGAGCTTCCCACCATTAGACAGTGTAACTTGCAGCCACCTGGTCACAGGCTTAGGAGAAAGACATTTTCTCTTCTAGCCTTCACTTCCATATCATGAAGATATGCCCAGAGGTTTTCCCTTCTTGTCTCGCAACAAAATATCCATCTGCTGCTGGGGCTGGAGCATCATGGACTGGGCAAAGGGCTTATAAAGACACCAGCTTGATGAAACCATCTGGAGGGCAGGTAAGGCCAGGGGAGGGATGAGTAAGGAGTAAACAGGCAAGGCAAGACGTGAGGGCATGGGATCTCTAGAGAAGAGGTGGCAGGGTTGAGCAGTGGTGCAGATGGCTTGGGGCAGACTCTCTAGACTAGCCTTGGAGGCTTCTGTCATTGCCTGCTGCAGGCATACCAGGGAGATTAGAAAACAGACATTTTGGGTCACATGTGAGGTCAAGGCCTTTCTCAGCTCACTCTGTGCTATTACCTGTTATCTGGAGTCTTGCCATTAGGGTCATCAGTCTCCTGCAGCTCACTAGCCAGATAGTCCCCTGACCTGCTGGTGTCTCACAGCTCTGTGCACCTTGAAGCACACCCATTCCCCAAACCTGGCCACTAAACTGGATCCCAGTGCTGATCCTCCATTATCTCTCAGAATACACTCCCTAATCATTTGCTTGCCTTCAAGCACGCTGTGCCATTTTTCTCCATCCCTCCTCCTTCCCTCAGTTATGGCCACCTTAAAACTCCCCTCACCATGCCTTCCTTGCACCGTTGAGCTAATAGCTTTTTCCTTTTGGAAGGCTTATTATAAACTTTGCAGAGGTAGAGCCAGGCTTCTCTCCTCTCTGAAATGAGTCATTTATTTTGAAATGAGAAAAGTTAGAGTAAAATTAAACATCAACCTGATGAACAGGCAACACTGGGGATTCATTTGTAATACTTACCCAGAGATGGGCAATTTGTACCGAAGTGTGGCCACTATATTTTGGTCCGGCTTTACTACTCTCTTTGCAAACTTAATTGCTCACACTGAGTGAAGTTTTGTGTATCTTTAGTTAAGAACTGGGGCTAGGAAGATTGCATATTGCTGGGTCTGAATGCCTGCTTTCATAATCCTCAACTTGGAAGCACATATTACATCTGGGAAGACTCCATTCCTTTCATTACATGTCCATTTCATTTTAGTCAATTAATACTGACTGATACTGAATGATTGCTACTGGGACTAAAAAGGGAAAAGTAATACATGAATATGGAAACAGGATAAGCAACTTTATTTTGCAAACACAAATTTGGAATTTTAAGACTTTGTTTGGGTGTGTCATTAAACAAAAGATAATAAGTTCCAGAGATCAGGAATTTTGTGTGTATTCTGTAAAACACTTTAATGATGAAATCAGTTACAATTTTGGGGGGACTTTTGCCTTGGTAAAGGTGGAGCACAAAGTGCAGAATTAGAATATTAAAAAGGTTCAACTGGCTCAGCCCAAAAAGTTTGTGTTAACAATGACTCCCTCTGAATTAAGAAGACAGTATTTTCAGCTTCAGTTTGGAATTTATTTTCTGTAAATTCCTTCACAGAAATTAAGTCCAAATAAATTCAGTACCAGATAAATTCACCTGCAGATCCCAGGACACCTAGTGTCAAATTGATGCCTTTCAGAGAGGCTGAATATTACCTGCTTTCCAAAACATAGCAGCAGGTTTTGTATGACCTCAGGCAGTAAAACAATCTCCACATGCACAGGCAGGTAGAGAGTTCCCAATCTCCTCAACATGCCTGAGCTCATGAAGATGAAAAGACTCTTCTCTCAGGCCCCAGAGGTATTTGGAGCATGTTCTGATGGTGGCATGGAGGGTGTTATTTTTCCTGACCCTGAAGCCTTGAAGCATGAGATTTGATTACAATCATTGTCGCACTGCAGAGCTGCAGAATTTATGAGTATTAAGAGCACAGCAGAATTTCCTTTTCTCTTTTGAAGACCATCAGTAGGTACATAGAGTGACCCTCAGATTTCAAATGCACACACACACACACAGACCTTTCCCTACCACACCCACAGTCAAGAGGGAGACAGTTAATTCACCTGAAAGCATGTAAGCAGCATCTTTCTCTGCTGCATGAAGCGTTCAGGCGTTCATCACTCTCTCTGTTCAGCTAAGCTCAGTAGGAAATTCCTGAACCACAGTCTGCTTCTATTTCCCAGGGTGAAACCACTGTGTCTTCTCCATGGTTTTCCAATCACCTCTCACATTTCTTTTGTGAAAGGTTTTTCCTAATCTCTGAATTATTTGTGGATCTGTTCTCAAGGCTGGTGCAGTGTGGGCACTCTTCCAGCTGGGCTGCATGGGGGACAGGTTTTCCCCCTCACTTACAGGCCACCTTCATCCTGACATGACCTCTCCTTTCTTACAGCACCATGATTGTCTTTCTTATTTTCCCATATCTTCTCCTTGGAGCTGCTAATTTCCATCATATTCTCTTACATGGAAGATGTGTAGAAATATGCTTTCCCCCCAATAATTAGATCTTTTCTTTGTAGATGTTAGAGCAAACCCTACTGCATCAGGACCATGCACACAGCAGATCCAGAGCACTAAGTAGCTGATTCCTAGTACACATTACCAATGCCATCTTCTGAGATCCAAAATCTTGCCAGCAAAGACTTTGTGTCTCATCCTGTGAGCCATCAACATAAACACTGAATAGCCTTTAACCAGAAACTGAGTACTGGGAGACCTATCAAAACCTGCACAATTCATTGGAGATCTCCATTCTCATCTACCTTGAGACCTGTCTGTAAATGTCTGGATTTAGCACTTGCCTTCTTTCACCAGATAAAAGCTTTTAGATCTAAACATATAAATAAATAGTACAAATTAAATTTTTTAATATGGATTAGATACCTATTGATGTACTAAAGATACATAAATACTTTGCCAAAACCCAAGCAGATGGTATCCACACATTGTCACTATTGCCCAAACTGTTTTGGGGACCATCCCTGCCACTGCAGTGGTGGGTGCTCGGGGCTGCCCACTGTACTGCACATTCCTCAGTGCCTGCCACACTCACCGATGCCCAGAGCACACCCCTGGCTATTTCATCATCAGCTTCCTCTAGAGGAGCAGCCATAAATTGAATACATTTCAGCTGCATGGTTGGCAGGTTTTGTGTTTGCATCCTGATCACACGTGATTCAACAGATGATTTTTCTAAGCATTTAAAGAGCTGCAAAGAACGCAGCATTTCTGGGTTTAGTACTTCAATCACTGTTTAATGATGCACTGTGCCTTTACTGCTCCCTTGCTCTACAGTTTTTCTTTCCCCAACACTCATTTCTGATCTTCAGGGTGTATTTAAGCACTTACAAAATTTAGCAGACTGCCAAGCACTTACTGTGTATCTTGGCACTGATTGCATTATCAGTCCTGTTTTCTCTCCACAGTTATTACTTATGATACCTGTGTGAGGCCTTTCCCCAGATATCTTATTTGATATTGATGTTATTGATGATGATGGTTTGAGAACTCTTGCCTCTGTTGCTGTAGGGCATTTTGCTCTCAGATTGCACCAAATACTAGTTATCTTTTGTACTGTATTGGATTTTAAACCACATAGATGCTAGTGGATTATTTAAATCCCTTTTCCTTCAGTGTGGAAATAGGCTTCCTACAGCTAGCTTGAACTCATCACTCAAGGGGAGTTAGAGGAGACATCACAGTCTGGCCACAGTAATCCTGGAGAGATGACTGTTGGGGAGGTTCAGGATCACTCTGTGCACTCCAATATTTACGACATAAGCTACAAACACCTTTGGTTGTTTATTGTCACATTGCACAATGACAATCGGCAGGTTTTTTCCTCTGGACTACCATAAGTAATGAAAAATCGCAACAAAAAGCTTGCTGCTTCATAAAATCATGTAACAATTTGTATGGGAAGGGACTTTTAAGGGTCATCTAGTCCAACCCCCCTTTAGTGAGCAGGAACAACTTCAACTACATCAGGTTTCTCAGAACCCTGTCCAACTTAACCTTGAATGTTTCCAGGGATGGAGTGTTCACCATCTGTCTGGTCAACCTGCTCCAGAAGCTTGAGAAAGATTTGCTTAACCTGAAGAACAAGTATCATGGCATGATTTGAAAACTCTCAGAACTGCTTTGATTTTGTTCTCTATGGATGTGAACCTAAGCACCAGCCGTTTTAACTGAAATATTAAAATAAATCCTAGAGGCTTTCTACATTCAGTTGGTTTTGTAAAACACTTCTGATGTTTCACCAAAATTGTCCACAAGAGCTAAACATGTAGACAAATTCATCTCCAGCTAAGATAAGTTCAGATATGCTCAAATATTGCATTATATTATTTTGGACTTTAATTGCCTGACAACATCTTTCTGAGATAACAGAGCTTTGAAGGCTTATGTGTGTGACCTTAACTCATTCTTACTATGTTAGAGCTTTCATATATAATCTCTAACCGCTGTTAATTGATACACGTTCTCAGGGAAGTTACATAATACTAAGTGGAAAAGCTAAGAGGAACCTATTTTTCATCATGAATAGCTGTGTCCCCAGTACAAGCTGAAAAATGCTAAAATATGTTGATTAAATGCTGGCGTATGTGGGCCAAGCAAGTGAATCAGGTGAAGAACAATATAAGCATAAATATATAATTAAAGGTGAATTCTTTGTCCTAAAGGAACTGAGCCAGCCGTTCAAGAAACTGCAAAACCTGAGAAGTCTTACCAACATGGGAGCCATGAACAAGTTAAGAGCAGTTACTGATCTTCCAGGAGAGACCATGACTCGAGAGTTGCTCCTCAGTGGCTGTTGGATCTGAATTAATGATTTGGTTTTAGTAAGCTTTAAAAAAGATTTTCCTTTCTCACATGTCGAAGCTAGTTGAGCAGGAAAATAGAATAAGCATTAAAGTACAGGACATGCTTATGTGAAACATTATCACTAAAAAGCTTTTTAAATCAAGTGCCCAGTGTAAGTAAGCCAGCAGTAGAACAAACTGAATGGACATTTCTGAGACTTTCTGTACGGCTGAGAAGCTAAAAATATGGGTCCTAATTTGTGACACTATGGAGCTTCAGCTTCAGTTTTTGTTGCCTTAGATGCTCCAATATCCCTGTGAGTACTGGTCTCCACTGAAGTTAACCAGAGGAGATTTATAGGGGAGATTTAATTACAGGTCTAAGTCCTGTATTTTTTTTACTTCTATCTTAGATTCAATTACTAAGTTTCCATTTTTCAGATTTCTTATTTCTTCTTCTTGATATCATAAAAAATGATAAAAGTGTAAAAAAAATTATAAAATGTAACACATATAATGTAATACATATAGTTGTACTTGCACAGCCTGCAAGCCACAACTTTGATGCTTAAGTGATTGGGACAAATTTGAAATAAAAAAAGCTTCAGGATAAAATGCCTGTCAGGTGTGTCTCAAATTGAAATTCTCAAGACTTTGCTTTATTTTTTTGGCTGTTAAAACTAGCTGTAAGAAAACAGGATCTTTGTTTCTTAAGACTTTGTTTCCTTCCACTATTTCTTTCCTATCCTAAGCCACAGACTGTAATCCTGTTGTCTTCACAATCTGTCGTGGGAATATGATATGATGCTGTTCTCACTGACGGCAAAATGTGTTTCGACTTAGAAACACAGGGAACCGCATTGTATAATCTCTTTCCTCAGTTTATATGACATAGAGTCGAGTCAGCCCTCAAGTATCAAATGGGTAATGAGTAAAATGCTGAGATAAGGAAAAGAATTAGAAAGCAGACTGTTCTGGGTATATGAGAAATAATCTCAAATTAATTTTTTCAAGTGTGCCAGTACCCCTTACTTACTGAAAGCTAGTTTGTGCACCAGGCTCAATGCGTTCAAATATCTTATATAAAGCTCTTCAGGCTTGAGACAAAAAGTCAGAGATTATGAAAAAAAATTTCATCCTAGGTTCTATGCTTTCTGCATAACACTATGCAAACTGTCTTGCAGAAGCACATGATGTGCAGTGCCAGGATCCCTCAGTCAGAAGGGCACCAGCACTGCTCAGCATGGCATGGTTCATGGCAATGCAAAGGGATGCTCTGGGAACTGAATGACCCCTCAGGACCAGCCTTATGTCATTTTCTCTCTTGCCAGGGTGTGACTCCAGTTTTTGTATTATTTAATCACAAAGAAGCCATGACCTCTTTCAATCCCAGCTGTTGTTTTCCTCCACTTCCCTCTTGTTAAATCAATATTAGCTCAGGCAGTGAAATCTGGCTCAGGAATGTTCACGTCTAATCTTAATCTATTAAAAATTTGAAAAGAAAAAATAAAAACATCAATAACTGTACAGATTTTTTTTTTATTAGACACAAGGATCTTTATCAGAAAGGAAAGGTTATATGAGAAAGAATATATAGGGTATTGGATGCACCACAATGATCTGTAGATTTTGCACTCAGCTTTTTGTGCACCGGGAACAAGGAATGTATTTTCAATCTATTTTTTGTTTTTCATTATGGAAATATGCAGCCTAAGAAGAATGTTACACAGAATCTCCTTGGTTTAGGAGAGAACATAAAGATTATCCTCTAAAGAACTGCTCACCTTGAATCTCTTCATAGGCTCTGGCCAACGGGAAGACAAGACGTCTCTATACTTAAAAGTAATCAGAGCTGCAAACTCTATATTTTGCTTGCCTCATTTTGTGCATTGAGTTGGTTTGAAGGTACAGTGATCTGCTCAGAGGATTGTCAAGGTTATCAAAATACATGCCCAAGATTTACAGCAAGGAAGGAAAATAATGAAAGCTTTCATACTACCAGTACAGTTAACGAGGGAAGAGATGTAGACCGCACACATTAAGCTTCTTTTCTCTGCTGATCTCCAAAGAAAAGGCAGGTCATTCTCATATTGATGAAATGGCAACAGGTGGAGTTAAGTCTGGAACTCCAGGAAGAAACAAGACATTGCTAGAAACAGGTCTGCATAAGGAAGTCTTGAAAGCAAAGGAAAAATAGATGTGTATGTTTGAGCTACAAGTGCATTTTAGCTACCTAATCTGTGAATGAGGATCTTGAGAACAGTGTGACTTTCCTACTCCCAGGATAACCCTCCCCCATCAGCATGGCCTCCTGCTTCTTGATTAGGCCATTTTCTGAGAAGCTGGAAACCTGAGTTTTAGTCCTTTCAGTCTGAGATAACAGTTAAACAGATATATCCAGGTGCAGAACACAGCTGAGATCTTCCACAGGGTTTATAAGGATGAACAACCCTGATAACTAAGGCAGATAAAATGGACATATCCTAGAGTGGACCACAGTCCACCCTGCCTTGTTCCTGAAGTTAGCACTCCAAAGGCAGTGACTTGTTTTTCTGCTCAGTTCAAGATACATAACTCTGTGAATATGAATAGGAAGTTCCTGTGCACATTACGTCTACAGCATTCTAATTGTAATATAATTTTGAGTTTCAGGAAGGCTGGTCAGATGTGAAAATGTAAAGGGAACTGATCCTGATGATAACGATAAGGACAAGTAACTAACAAAGGGGCATTTGGTGTTTGGCTCATGTTCTCTTAGACAACAGCTTGATAATAAAAGGGAACAAAAGAAACATGATGAATGAGAGTGGGGCTCCAAAGAGGAAACAAAACACAGTTGCAAACAAAGATAGTGAAAAAATAGGGATCCTTTAAACCGTTGGTGCTTTCCCGAAGAACCTAAAAGACACAAAATTCACATAGGCCAAAAAGGCTGATCGCTAAACATGTATATGTTCATAAACAAGGTGTAGTTTGGAGTCAGGAAGAGTCAGGGCTGGATGATGTGCTGACTGAATGAAACATTAATTGGGTATATTGAGCCTTCAGTGCTCCTAAAACTTCAAAGAATCATTTAAATAATATAACTACCCTGTATTTCAAATGACAAATAACCTTGGACACAAGGATTTCCCTGTTTTCAGATTTTGCCAAATGAAATCTGGCACTTAGCAGTAGAACACGAAATGGCAAGCATAAAAACTCAACAAGTGAATCCTCATTTTTTGGCATTCAGTTCAGATGAAATAAAAATAATAAAAAGTATCAAGGCAAGTAACCAGGTCAAGGCCTGATGTCTTCCAGTGCAAACAGATGCAGATGCTTTGGTTTCCTTTTACAGAAATACTGACAATATGGAAACCCCTTCAGCTTTCTTTGTCTCCATTGTAATCAAAGGTATAAGAAACAATAACAGAAATCCCTTTTACCATATGTGCACTGCTGAGTTTAAACATGGATTAATTCAAAGGCAAAAACTGCTGCATTTCTGATGTATCACTGGGCCAGTGTGCAATGCAGTCTTCCCCCCAGTGCTCCAAAGATGCCTGGCCTAAAACCCCAAGGGAAGCACCTCAGACACCCCAGCAGGCCCCCAGGACCTGAGCTGTGCTGCCGCTGGTCAGGCGACACTTTACGACATGTTGGCTCCCAAATACTCTTCTTGAGTTCATGGCTGTGATGCTGTTCCTCTCTGAGGATGGCCTGAGCAGGTCCATTCTTCCCCAAGAGACCCAGGAGCTCCAAACATGTGAGACCACGTGGCACTTCCACAGTATGAGGATGGATAATTCCTGTACAGTTCCTCTGCACCTCCACCTCAAACACCAGTCAGCTGTTAAAAGAACCACACAAATGAAGGGAATTCTGAAGAGTGGAGTGTTACACAGCCCCTCAGATGAAGATCTGCTGAGGCAGAGTGAGCAAGTGGCTGGTCTGGCACAGAGATGCAGTCAGTGCTCATGTGCCAGTTTTGGCCCTTATTAATCAATATACAAACTCACATATAACCATGCATATCTGC
Source organism: Machaerirhynchus nigripectus (assembly GCA_013397975.1). NCBI lineage: Eukaryota > Metazoa > Chordata > Aves > Passeriformes > Dicruridae > Machaerirhynchus > Machaerirhynchus nigripectus. Next base: position 2,281,326 of record VZRQ01001291.1, read on the forward strand.
ATATATGTGCCCCTTATTTCTCTCTGTGAGATGTAGATTGGGCTGACACAGACCTGGACAAAAGTAACTCTAGCCCCTCCAGACTGTGGCAGTGGGGCTGTGAAAATCTGACCGTCTTCTTGTCAGTGAGGAATAACTGCAGATATAAGGTCTAGTTACTTGAGGGTTTGGGTTTTGTTCACTTTTTCTTTAGCTGTGGGAAAACTATGTAGAGCTTTCTTAGCACATATCCTCCCCTCCCTAACCCAAAGAAATAGTTTCACTTATTGACACAAAAGGTTTTGCTCATATGATACAGAATAACAGAGTAAAGTTGCCTCCCTAAGTGAGAAGTGTGATCAACACATGCTAGAAAACCCTTCAGGACCATTTGTAGAAATAGCTGTAGTTGTGTTGTTTGCATTAGCACGCTGAACTATTCCCAAGCTGAGACCAGATCTTTGTGTTTGCTCAGGCATAAGGGGAAGTGTTAATGTTTATTGAGTCAGAATGCTGTTGCTTAAGGAACTTAATTAAATTTATCATTCTTGGCCTATGGTGTCTCACACACTGAGCACCATAGAAAGGCAGGTAAGGACAACCCTGTTTTCTGTGCTTTTCAAGTAACTGTGACAAGTGGAAGCATCAGTATGAAAATGACCCTATTCTATGAACAATTTTTCTTACCAAATCCTCACTATAAAAGAAGAATGTGGAAGTTGAAATAATTGAATTGTGTACTGAAAGAGATATATTTCACATAAATTAAAGATACTTAAATTCATTAAGATAACCTGACCGAGGGCTGCTGTGCTTCATTCGGTTAGAAAGACTTGGTATTCTTGTTTATTTTCCATTTACAAATGAGAACCCCTGGGATATGATAACTTAGCTGGAGGCAATCATCTTGCAATTTTCCCTTAGAATCCAGCCTGGTTTGCAATAATCAAAGGTTATTATCTGTTGGGTAGAAGTGGAGAAAATAATATCTTGGTTTTCTTCTTGCAATTTTTAAATTACTTTGGTTAGAATGTGAGAGCAGCAACCCCCAGATAGGCAGGGCACCTGTCCAGTTCAGTCTCTGACACTGGATGCTGAGAGGGATGTGACGGATCTGCCTTATCTGATAGTTTTTAAACTTCTCTATGCTTTTGGTCTCTGTGACACCCTCTAGTACTGAGTTTCTAATTTTAATTACACATATTCTGAAAAAGCATCTTCTGATAATTTTAAGCCTGCAATGCACCACAGCTATGCAAAAATAGCTGTTTGCATTCTATATCATTAATGATTTACAGATATCCAATAAAATTATTTTAGCCACCTTTTTTTTTCTGTGCTGGGGAGTAATATAAGAGAAAATAATCCATAATATTTCCTCCTCGTGCCTAGGTGTTATTTCCAGCCTGTGATCCTAATTGCTGCCTAGCTGGACCTTTTTCTAGTTATACTGCATCAGTGGAGCAAAAGTCCATGCAATACTCAAGACACAGTTTCACCAGTGGCTCAAAGGGTGGTATAATCATGGTTTCTGCTTCATTTTGATAACTGCACTGGTTGAGCTTCTGATAAACAATGTTTAGTTCATCGGTGAAATGTGACTTCAACCTTTACACGCCATGCTTACTCTCTCATATATAAAGCATTCGCCTTTAATTTTTTTTTTTGGTGACTCTTGTCATTTATTTTTGATGAATTTCACCATTTGTAAGCAGTTCCCTTCTTGAATTTGGGATGTTGGTGCCTTTTCCATTTTTGCAGAGATACTGTATTTGAATAGCTTAGAGTTACTGCTACAGAGCTATTCCTCCATAGTCATATGTAGAAATACTTCCTTCAAACTACTCAGGATCAAATCTAAAATGGCTTTTCTTCTTGTGGATCATCTGACTAGTTGGGCCAAGAACTGAAACTATCTAAACCCATTGTCTGAATAATAGCGTGCTCTGAACTCTTCCTAATCCCCCTGCAGACAGCTGCAGTCTCCCCTTGCACACTTGCAGCCTTTAATCCGAGCGTGCTTTGCAGCTGTTGTCACCATCCGTGTGAGTCACCAGAAGCACAGCCTCGATCATCAGGTGGATTTATCATATTGCACTTTACCCACTGAACAGGTAAATATTTTGTCAGAGCTTGCCAGGCAGACTCCCACATTTGCCATCAACAGAGAGGGACAGGCATGTGCAGATTGTTGCTGGTTCTACCAGCTTTGGGATGGGGGGGCTGTCCTCTAAATTGTCCAGGCTGACCTCCCACTGCAGGACAACTGGTTTTTAACTACTCTTCCTTCTTGGATAGGAAATTTCAACCCAAATTGATTTTACGGCACATATTCACTCTGTTACCAATGCGAAGCTGAGCTTTCTTTTAACAAACACTACTGCTCCTCTAATGGTGTAGTCTTCTCTCTTATTCAGATGTATTTGAGCTCCACTGTATTACAGTAAAATACTGATTATCTTCTATCAGATGTTTACTACTGTAAGCATTTAAAATTAAATATTCCAGTTCACTAACCTCCATCCTCAGACTCCCAGCAGTCACACAGAACACCTTCATGTGGAGTACTGATCAGACCCCTATTTGTATGCCTGACTTCTCTGGAGTGTGTGCACCAATATTTGTTGTCTCCTGATTGGATTTTGTCATCTTCTTTCAGGCATGCAGAGCGTTTTCAGTTTTACCCTTTCAATAATGAGTCACTCCAACTGGCGTGCTCTCCTGCATCTGTTACCTTGTCCTCAATCCTCCATTTTAAAGCACTCCGACAGTCTTTCTTTTTTATTTTTTTTTTAAATCCTGAATTCTAGCAGACCCTTTCCTCTCTACACTGAAAGCTGGGGTTTTCACACATTCTGCATTTGCGTCTATTCTATTTACTGGAATGATGGTTTATGGAAATAAAGACTCTCAAACACAATACTTGAGATGTTCAGGGAACAGAAATCTTAACTGATAAATAGGAATCTGTGTAATGTCCTCATGGGACACTCAATCATAGCAGCCCAGTGCAACAAGAGAGCAGAGAGACAAGGTGACTGTCGATCTTGCTGACAGACTTCCTTGGTACACATCAGTTTGGTTAGAAGGAACAGCAAACACAGTTTGTGCATAATTTATTAAAAATGGAGATGTGTGTTTTTAAATAAGCAAACAAAATTCAAGTGTTTCTCAGCCTGTACATAGTTATACAACAGAAATAAAGAAACAGGCATATTTGCAAACACCGAGATGAACCTTTTGAAGTAAATGATTTATTAAAAATTATATCCTTGGCTCCAGTGCTCACTGAGGTGCGCTATTAAGCTGAGCTAATTTCTTGTGTCTGCCTTGGAAAGCCATTACCCCAACTGTCCCTGTGGTTTGCATGCACAGCACAGAGGAAGACACAAAACCTGTGTCCTCCCCCTCCAGGGAGTGCTCCCAGAAAGCTTTCCAGCCTTGAGTTCCATTACAGATTTGTCCTGCTACTTGGCCTGTAGGGAATCCCATGTCCATGTAAAGCCCAGGGAAACAACAAAGCCATGTGCTGCACATGCTCCTTCTCCACTGCCAGCCTTACATGCATACTTAAAGGGTGTGCTGGGGAGGCTGAGGCTGATGCCATTCATAAATCCAAGCCTTTGCAGAATATTCACAGTGCTTCCCCTCATTCCACAACATCAAGGGCATCTTAAATACAAGGGAGGATTAAGCATGGTCAAGCCACTACTTTCCAGGGGCATCCCACCGCTGACACCCCCCTTCAACCCCCCTCACACCCCTAAAAATGGAATTCTCCAGAAAATTAAAGGTATTTGTATTTATGACTAAGAGCAAGAAACTGAAAACTCCATGTGGAACTTCCTATATGTGTTGTGCATGCATAAACCCTTGGGTATTTTACACAGAAATGTTGATTATAATTATAGTACTGGAACATTTCTATCTGCCAAAGCGTCTGCCTCGCACCTGCTCTCCCTACCATGGAAAGAGAGCAATGAGAGAGAACAGAAGCTGCGTCAAGAAAGGGAAGAAAAATAGTAACCTCTTTAGAAAAGCACCATCAGTTTTTCTTCAAACAAATTTTTCTTGGCTTCAGTGTGGGGAAAAATCAAGCATGGATCTTCCACTGTTTCCCTGCTCATGATATAAGTAAACTCATGAAGGGCATCTCAACTCTACAGTTCTTTGAAGAATAGAAATGAAAGGATGGATCCTCAGAAGCTGGTATTTTCTCTTTGTCTGATTGAACAGTAACAGGTCTTGCAGTATCATGACAGGTTTTGTTTCCCTCCCTCTGAATAGAACGTGTTTATTAGCACTGTGACATCAGCTGACAATTCATACAGCTCCCTTGCAGGTCAAAGTAAAGTCGCTGCATCTTTCAGAGGCAGCCAGGGCAAGATTTAAACCTGCATTTCCTTTTGAGGCCATTGAACCCTTTTTAGATTTCCAGTGTGCTGCCAGTCAACATGAGGTTTTTCCTGATAAAAGCAAAATGTGCACCTGGAAATTAAGCCCTCAGCTATTCTGCAATTAATACATAGCCCTGGGTTTCATACATAATGAAAACTATATATTTATATATATACCAATACATGTTCAAATGCAAAGAGAAACACTTTGTCTCTACAAGGTGTGTAAGAATGCTTATGTCTACAAGTTGCTTTAACAGAGCAGTCACTTAATATTTTTAAAAATTACGCCTAGCAGTCCATATTCATGTCTTCTTAATCCTTTCTATGTAACTCAGTAAACAATTAATAAACCCACACATAAATATACATGTTTCAGTGTATTTAAAGCATTTATTTTAGACAGAAAGTATTTCTTTTAGGCGTGTGAAACTATATTTTACTTTGGAGTATTTGCCAACAATATAAGAGATCTCTTGCAGTGCTGAGAAAATGAATACCCAAGGTAATAATTTCCATTATAAGTTCTGCATTTCAGCTGGAAAATGCTCTTAAAATTCTTTGTGTTTTACATTTCCTCTTAATAGCAGCACCATTTTTAAAATACATATTTTTCAAAATTTTTACTTAAGAAGATACATCTGATAAGGTTTAGATTTGCTATTTGTCAGTTTCCAACTAGGTCATATATATTCAGGTGAAAGTTAATTTAATATGTACTTCATACATATGGAAAAATTCCATCTATATTTCATAGCATATATATATAAAATATTTGTATTCTTGGATGGTAAGAATATATATACTCTCCTATATAATACATCTTTTATATACAATATATTTTTATGGTATAAATATAAATATAGCTAAAGATAAATATAAATTCCATGAAGGTGAAAAAAAATAAACAACAAGAATTTACAATGTCTATTATAGCTACAAAGCATTTCAGTAATAAAAAAAAGAAATTTGATGTGATGCGAACTGTTATTTTGAAGAAAGAACCAGTTTAGGAAGATGGGAGGTAAACGTAGTGGAAAAATTTCAGACTCTTTTTTTATACTCATGCTGCAGTAATGCCTGGAGGCCAGAGAGATACTTGGCTGACTAACAAAATGCTAATTATTCAGAGACTTCTGTTTCACAGAGTAGAACCACATCAGTAACTTGGAAAGTGGGATCTGTGGAATTCTTAAAGCGTACTAATGAAAAAAATACCAGGAGAAAATTTAAAATATGAGACAGTAAACATTTTTAATAATGTGATATCACACTTACTTGCTATCCTGTATTTCATATTGTGAATGCTATGATGTACAGGAATGCAATATCTCATAATGTGACTGTGGCAGTAGGTCAAACAGGAAAGAAATCAATAAAAATGTGAGCAGAGGAAGATGATTAAAATATTGAAGATGCACTTTAAAAACATTGTGATAATGTTCTTCCAGTTCTTCAAAAATTACAAATTTATGACTATCAGAGAAAATTTTCAATCATCTACTTTGAAACTTTTACCTGTGTATGATACCTGTATCTGAGTATCTATACTCATGTCAAAACCAAACATTGTACCCTATAGTTTTCTGTTTGATATAAAATATATTGAATATTTTTGTATATTCGATAATGAATTTGATAGTGAATAATATCTTGAATATTAGGTTTGGGAATATAAATACATGCACAAAGGGAAATTAAAATTAATTTTGAGTGAAATTAAAAAGGAGAGGATCTTAGGCAAAATCTCCAGATGGAATACACCGCAGACACGTCTTACACTCACAGACAATCATTGTGTCAAAACAACATTATAAAGACTGTGATAGTGAGCACCAGAAAGTTAGAAAAACGCCAGAATTATGGTTGTCCACGCAACTTAAATTTGGCTTGCATGTGTATGTGCATTATGGCAGTCAATGGCACCACCACCTCATGTTTTTCACAAGTCCCTTCCCTCTCTCAGTGGCCATAATAGGTGATGAGAAGGTGTTGGTTGGCTTTTCAACATATAATTTGTTCTCTGCACAGCCTGCACACTCTGATGGTTTCCTTGCACAGCAAAAACAAGACAAGCTTTCAAAATGCTGCTCTGATGGCTGGGGGAGTTGGACCTAGATGATGTTTAAAGTCCCATCCATCCCAAACCATCCATTCCATGATTCTAAGATTCTGCAGTACCAGTAAACATGGTGGCAGCAGGAATTAAACAGACTTCACAGAGTCTTTAGGGACTACTGCTGCCATTTTATACTAGGTAGCTAATGTTAAAAAGGCTCCTTAAACCTGGCTGGCCAGTTTGAGATAATGAGGATTTCATTTTTTCATAGCCTTGAATTACATAGTACTGCATTTAAGACATGATTCTCATTAATTTCAAATGCAGTCATGATCCTCAGATCTATAGTGTTGAAGCTATTTAGGACACACAAATGCAAGAGGGAATTTGCACTTGCAAACCCTGGGAGGGCTAGGCTTGAACACTTCTACAAATCTTACTGCAGTCTCTCGTATCGGGTACACAAATACAGAAATGTGTCATGTGGATTCACATTACCTAGCTTGAGACATCTAAAAGCTATTTTCAAACTAGGCATTTCAAAGTTAAACTGGTCATCTTTCAGAAACAGTGGAGACACAGATTATGCCAGAGAGCTTGTCATCTTGCCTGCCCTGTGCATTTTAGACATTTTAGGACATTTTTAGAAGACGTCCTCTTCTTCTAGGATACAACTAGTTGTCTCTGAAGGTTTCTGTCTAACAGCAGCCTGAATTCACCATCTTAGATTTAGATGACTAACCACTAAACACTTAAATTTGAAGAGATATAACTCACATGTGAACCTCACAGATTTTTTTTAAAAGTTCCTGTTTTCTTGAGTGACTGACTGCAGCCTTAAAATCATTCCACATTACAGTCTAGAGGTGAATTGCCACGTTGTACAAATACAAATGGAACAACTAGGGGGGAAAAAATCATCAGGTCATGCAATAATAGCACCCAGATAGAAAACTTCAGGTCTATGATGCATGATTTTGTTCCTTGAGCTAGAAGAGTAACTGTTAGTGGTACTAACTTGGAACCTCTCTAGAGGGTGATGGGACCTTTCCAGCAGATTTCTCAGGCTTTGCTGGAATAAGGTCTCCTGAGGTCCACACAGGCTGTGGAAAGGTGTACACTGGGGCTACAACTCCTGTACTTATTTTTTTCCCAACTCAATTCCCCTCTCCCTTCCCCTCAATGTACTAATATTTTAGTAATGTATCTTCCCAATTTTGGCTTTTCATCTTACTTCTTATTAACCAGTCCTGGGTTCTCACTTTCAAACCTCTCTTTAGATCACATCTGGGACCAAGACATCCAGGCTCAATGTCCTTCACTAAGAAGAAGCTTTTTCATGTCTTTTGACTGTTTTCCCAGTAATTTCCCATTTGTAAGCACTTGGAGCTCTTCCTGTCCTCCGTCCTTTACCTCAGTCTTCTTACCCTGTTCTGACATAATCAAGTTATTCTTTTCCAGTCCAAATTGTCCTTCCCATGCTCAATGCTTTCTTTTGCCAGCTCCTGTTCCAGTCACTCTTGCTTTGCTTCTGCAACATTGCTCCTTGGTGACTGTCCTGCCCCTTCCCTCTTCCTGTTCTCTGCTGCTTATTTGGGACTTGGATCCAGTCTGCTTGCTCAAACATTGTCTGTTCTTCCCACATCCTCAAGCTGCCCTTCCCCATATCTACTGAAGCCTACTCCTCTCCAAAAAAAAGGCACCAGAACTTTTTCATGTTGCAAGATGATCTCCCGATCCCCAGAAGTGTTCAAAACCAGCTTGGATGGGGCCCTGAGCAACCTGAGCTCATGAGTGGCATTGCTGCCCCTGGCAGGGGGGTTGGGACTAGATGATATTTAAGATCCCTTTCAACCCAAAACATTCTATGATTCTTGAAAATGGCTCAGTGATTTAAGCTGTGTTATTTTGACTGCAGTCTCCTCCACTACCACCTTCACCCCCCAGTTAATTCCCCTACCACAGGAAAATTTAGCCCAAATAACATTTGGAAAATTATAAGCAATGGAAATTGTGATTTTAAGGGTACTGAAAAGCAGCTGTAAAAACAAGTGACATCAGTATTTACCTTTGGTACCTCTGGCATTTATCTGCATCTTCATTAAAACAGACAGGGCCTGTACCAGTCTATTCCTTGTGTTCACGGCTACCACTAGGGATCCCTGGGATGTGAGCATGCTCGAAGAAGTGCTGAAATTCTGACATGATGGAATTGGCAGCCTCATAACATCAGTCACAAGAAGCCAGGGAGGAACTGCCGGTTTAGAGGGTCTCTGTCAGCACTTATCTGCTGGCACCTGTGTAAGAGGTCTGACATCCCTGCAGAGCAGTACAAGATACTGTGTGTACTCCTCTGGCTGGCACTGCTTATCTTTAGGACTCACATCCCCTTTCTCAGGTACTTGTTTGTCAGCAGTACAGCTCTGTTTCTTGCAATTCATTCCTTCCTGACAGAGGAATTAATTCCTTCCTGCATTATATACATCATGCTGCATTATATACATCATGCTTAGTGGCAAGCATTCTTTCTCAGAGTTGATGCTGTGCTGATAGCTTGGAGAGACAAGGGAAATTGAAAAACAACCACTCTGCCTCCATCACTATCTTTGTAGCCAGGAAAGCAATATATCTGAAGAAACAGTTAATTGAATGGAACATTGTGAGAGAGGAGATGACATTGCTAGGAACTGTATTACCAGAGGGGTCAGATCAGGACATTCCAATGATTATCTTAATTTCTTCATCTCTTCTGTCAATAACTGTTGACTTCATTTCATTTGGTTGCCTCTCACTTATTTCCAGAGGCAAAAGGGCAAATCCTGCCAGTGCCACACTGCAGCACTGTGTGCTCCAACTGCAGCAAACACTGTGACATTATGCTGCATTATGCTGAGCCAGCCAGACACTTCTGCTGAGCCCTGGCATCAATGATGTATCAGTGTTTCACTGACTCCTATTCTATTAAAAGAGGTTAACAAGGTTGGTGTTCAGCACTGATGTCTCTGTTTCTTATCTGCATAGAATTTAAAGTGCCCATAATTCAATAGCAAGTGATACTCCTATTTTTTTAAAAAGATCCCTGTAACTGGTGGCTGATTCCATTACACATTCTCAGTCCCTTAATGTGCTACTTTCCCATGTGGATACATTATCCTTTACCATTTGCCAGCCTGGGCCTGGGAGCAGAGTGCAGAGGGGGGGGAAATGAGGAAGCCCAACCTGCTGTGTTCAGTCACACTTTGCCACATGGACACGCGGGGCTCTCACGTAGCTGCACGTGTGCCACGAACACAACACATTGTTCATGCCCCAGCCGATTCCAATGATCACCCCACCACAAAGTTTGTAACAGCATCAGTTCTGGGATAAATCTAGGAAAGCTGGAGGGTTTCAGTCTCATTGACAGAGTGGAGAGTAGAGCTGTGTCCCTTCTAGTGAGGCCATTCACTCCTGAATTACCAGGGGCTGGTTCCCAATAGCAAAAGGAGGATGAAAATATGTCCTTTCCTGGAATTGCATCCCTCCTTTTCACAAAGTTTTCCTTCCAGTGTTTCAGTTAAATAGAGGAAGGGGAAGAATAATTTTCTCCATAAAATGAGAGAATGATGATACAATTACAGCCTGGTCAAAATCCAGGGAAATGGGGAGAAGTGGGATGGATGTGTCCATGAAACAGGATTCCATCTTTAGACCTCGGGCATACCCTTCTGTAGGAATCACCTGACACTTTGGTTTAAGTGGAATTACACTGTTCGAATATATACTGCAATTTCGTGTATAAATAGGATGGAAAAAATACACACCAGCAACAGGATGAGCACAACCTGTATTAGCCAAGCAATCATTTTATAGCCATTGATATCACTGGTAATGTGAATTGACTGATTGCTGATTTAGTTCTGTTCCTTTTTATTTTTTTTTTAATAAAAAAGAGTTAATTTGCATTTATTTTATTTCTTGGAATCTAGTTTGGATCTCATATTATTTACTGAAAAAATAATTTTGTGGAAATGCTGAATGAAGCCCACTTTCAGGTACATTAGGTCTTTTGAAAATACTGTATCAAATCCAAATAGTGGTAAGGGTAAAGGTTGGTGAAAACATCTGTGGTGGTCATTTTTGTTTGCAAATTGATATTTTATTTGCAAACTATAGCAGAAAGAATGCTTTGTGTCATATCACAATTAAAAAATGCTTAAGGCCTCATAAGAAACAATTGCAAAGTTTTCAGTAAATTGTCATTGCACACAGATGAACCTCTATCAAAGTTGTACATAAATTTCCTGTGCAAATTTTGCTTTTAGTGGGAAAAAAAAGAGATCAATTTATGAACTAACATACCAAACATAAATAAATGACATATACATATACAGTCAATATCTATATGCAAATATCAGGCATACACTTAATTTCAAAACCTGATCCTAAAGTGTTGCCAAAAGTGGAAGAATCAAGGTGAAGCTAGGCTATAAAATAATCAAGATCAAATTTTGTCTGTTAATCAGTTTTCTCAGTTCAGTCTCAGTAAGCAGAGGAACAGGACCACGTTTGACCTTGCTTTTGTCACTAAAACAAATTCCTGACAAGATCAGGCCAATTCTCTCCCTGTATCAACTCATGCAATAATTTTCACACAATGTCCCTGCTTAACTTATATGTGAGAGCTCTCTCTGCCTTAAGGGAGGTGAATATGAAGCCAGCTGAGTGTCCCCTGTCCAGATATTCCCATGTCCCAGTGTGATTAGCACTGTCTTGTCAAATTTAGCTCTAGGCCATTTGTGAACACCTTCTTTGTTTATAGTAGCACACTGAAATCTGCACAGACCTCTGTGTTTGCTTTTCTGCGTATCCTATTAACAGTGCACTACATTTCAAGACGTCATACTGCAGAAAGCCACAAAAGTGCTTTTAATCAATTTAAACCAAATTTTAAAAATTACTTTCATTCTGGATAAATACTGGTTGGTATAATTCTGAGAAAAGAAAATTGGGGTTTAGGTTTAGTTCTACTGTTGTAAATTCAGAGTGTACAAGAATTTTTGTACTGCATTTGAAATTCTTCAATTGCAATTTTGTACAAAAATCCCTACAAAAATCAAACTATGGCTAAGCAGGATTGAATCCTGTAAATGACCAGCTATGATCTGCTTGGAAAGTGGTATAAAGAAATTTTTAAAATTTATGACCTTGAGAGAAATTTTCAAAAAGCTGATAACTGATCAACAGCCCAGGTGTTTTTATTATTGTATAAGAGTAAAAAACCCCATAAACTATTATATTTCAGTTTTCATTCCAGTATAATAAAGCACAGTGTATTAGATCCTGATTCCTAGCCTCCCTTTCCTAGAGGCAGTCTAGTTACATATGTACAACCAAGAACAACCTTCAACTCATGACTTGCACCTCGCTTAAAAAGTAGAAATACAAAAAAAGCAGGAACTAAGCAGGAATATTGCTTTAGTTAGATGAGTCAAGAATGCATGAGGGAACTGCTTCTATTGGTCTTCATATTGAATTCAGAGCTATGTATTTCAGTACTATATGCAAGGAACCAGTTTTAAGTGTATTCCAGCACTCCCATTTGACCAACTATTTGTTCAGCAGCTGTATGTAGCTCCTGCCTGAAGAGATTTTAGGACGATGAAACCATGGCTCAGATAGTAAATTACCAATATACTGTTACTGTGCACAAACTGCGGAACAGGCAACCATGACAAAGCATCTTCTATCCTTGATTTACCCATTTCTAGCCTGTATTTCAAGTGGGAAGATAGGAAAATGTTATGGGTTTGGTTTGGTTTGGTTTGGTTTGGTTTTTTTTTTTATTATGTCAATGATAACAAGTTATTATTGCAAAGACAGACTGCTGTATTTCTCTCAATAAACAGGACTGCATTACTGAACTATAAAGCCAAGAAGACTCGTACAGTGTGAAAATATGCAGGGGAACAACAGCTGTTAGTCATTATTTTCTCCTTATCCTTTCAACGCCTCTCGTTCAATTTGCTCTCTGATGGGTAAATCACACTTTCTCCCTAGGACATTTTCTCATTTCAGGCAGGTACTAAAAAGAATCCTGAGACAATTAAGAGTCATTGGTCAAAGACACCCCATCTTTTGTTGCTTTCACTGTAGACATTAAAACAAATTTTTATGCTTTATCAAACAGCTAAAGCTGATGTTGTGTTCTCCTGGCCCTTTGTCACTACTAATGTGATGGAGGATGTTTCCGCTTTTCTTCTTTAGACAATGAACCTTGCCTCTTTTTTTTTTCCTTACACAGCCTGTGTTAAATTTCTCAAAAGAGAAATGTGAAATATAAAAATTATTGCTCTCACTTCATTTAGGCCAAAGAAGAATCTACCATCAGACAGCTTTTAAATATTTATTTCATACTTTACCTCATCTGACAAGCTTCACAGTAGCTATTTGGAAAAAGAGGAAAAGCAGAAACAATTCTGCTTATGATCACATTCAGTTCATTGCATAAGTTACTATACTTTGCTCTATTCTCTATTTCTTAGCTGTAAGATGAATATGTATTGTAGTTTGAGCCTTTTGTTCACTCTGATTTTAATTAATCTGATTCTAGGCCACAGCGAAAATGAGGCAGGGAAAAACACAAACAGCTACAAACATCACATCCTACTAAATTGGACTTTTCACTGAAAATACATTTTCCTTTATTAACTCTTAAAGTCATAATGATCAATTTTTCCAAGTGGCCAAATGCCACAAATCTCCAAAATGACAGAGTATGTCCACTGGTGAAGTTGGAATGTATCACAGCACATGCAAGCTTGAATGTGTGCACTCTTCCAACTGTTTCTTGTTCAAAGTAAGTGGTTGCTTTTCTTCAGAAAGGCAAGTCAGTCTACATCTGGTTTTGACTTCAAGATGTGAAAGATGAACTTAATTACATTTCCCACACAGCTTCCAATATGCAACATTTTTTACAACTTGTACTGCTGGTACTATTTAGTGAAATGGATTGTGCTGAAGACGAGGAGAAGGCACCAGCCTGTAGCTACTTTTTGGAGAGCAGCAGCTACTTGCAGCTACTCTTGGGCAGTGATAAGGTAGACACACTCTTTATGCCTCATACAAACTCAGAAAAGCAAAATATTATTCCAAAAAGAGCCACAATCTTTGTGGTGCCTCAGTGATGAGGGTCTTTAATGGGACAATAAATTACCTGGGGGTTCAGCTCTCCTTCAGCATCTAGGGCAGCTCCATCCCACCAACCCTCCTTAAGGCTGATATTATTACCGTTTACCACTTCTTATATAACCTGGTTTTGCCCCTCTCACATGCATCACTGATTGCAATCTCAGAAAGCGAAGGGGAAACAAAAATAACAAATAAAAATAAAAACAAATATAAACTCTCTTGGTACCGGGGAACATGGAGATGGCAAGAGCTCAGTGTAAAACCGTGCACGAGTAGCGACAGCATTCAGTGCTGGCAGTGGAATGAAGTACTGGGACCACATGAAAAAAGAATTAAGGCAGGTACGTTTCCTCGGTAAAATACCGTATTTTAAAAAGCGTGTGTATGTGCGCGCATATATATATACATATATATATGTATATGTATGTATATATAT
>VZRQ01001291.1:2295737-2309599 GCA_013397975.1 Machaerirhynchus nigripectus
CCCCCGGCGGCTGCCATGTGTCTGCTCAAGTGCTATTAACACCGACTCGCCAAACCCCCCCCACGCCCGCTTCCCCTCCCCGGGCCATTTGGGGCATGCACGCGCCCGCGCCCCGTGTTTACACGGCGGCGCCTTCGCGCGGAGCCGTTTTGTGGATGGCGCTGGCAGATGAGCCGGGGGAGGTGGGGGCTCCGCGCCGCGCAGCGCCCGCCGCCGGCTATAAAAGCCTCCGGGCCCGCGGGAGGCAGCGCCAGGCGAGTGGCCGCGGACCGGCGGAGGATGGAGGGCGGCTGCCCCCGCCCGCTCTCGGCGGCGCTGCCCCCGCAGGGCTACTCGCCCCTCTCCTCCTCCTCCCGGTGCGGGGGGCGGCCCGGTCCTGCCCTGACGGCCCTGCCCTCGCCCCGTAGCCCTGCGCCCTTCTGGAGACCGTGGGTGCCCGCTCCGGGTGAGGCGGCCCAGCAGAGCGGCTCCGGCCCCGCAGCGGTGAGTGGGGCGCGGCGGAGCATCTGACGCCGGCATCGCCGCACACACGGCTGGGGAGTCCCGGCGGGGCGGGGATGCTCGGGGAGGGCCCGGTGCCGTGCCGGGGGGCTGACCTCTGCTCTCTCCTCCGCAGCCTCACAGCCCCGGCGGGCTGGCGGAAGCCTCCCGAAAGCTGGCGCAATACACGCACCCCGTCAGGTAAGTGACAGTCCCCGGCCGCCCCGGCCGCCGCCGTTTCTCGCGGGGGACCTCGGGGCACCAGGGGCCCGTGGCGCTGGGCGGCCAGGAGGGAGTCCCTTGCTCGCCAGTGTAGTGCCGTAACACTCGCTCTCCCGCCCTTTTTGTTTCCACCCGTATATATATGTAGATATTAAAGAGCCTTGGGGGTGAATTTGCCATCTCTGTGCTTTTGAACTGATAGATCCTTGCGCAAATGATTGCCACGACTCGTGGATTTAACATCTTTGAGGCGTTGATGTGCCTCTGTGGTGTGGGACTTAAGACCTATTACACAATTATGTGGTGTTTTTCGGTGGTGGTGGAATTGGCTGAAGGACCTTGTTACTCATTCCTGTGCCCAGGATTAAAAACGGCAAGGGGGCGTAGTTCCTAGGCTGTGTTGCTGTGCAAGCATCCAGCGCCATCCCAGAGCAAGGAAGCAGGTGGAGGCGTGGGAGAGTGGCAGGAGGAGAGGGTAATGCACTGGCTAAGCCACCACTGCTGAGGAAAATTACTCGTGTAACTACTGCTTTAATGATGAAGGTAATGATAGTATCCGTACTGTCAGTTCTGAAAAGGAAATAAAGAAAGTAACAACAGCTGAATCTGTAGGAGAGTCTGTATTTAGAAATGCTGGTAGGTGTTGCAAGGTACTTAAAATAATTGCGCAGGTAGTTTTCCCAGACAAGATGCAGCTTTCTTTCAAATCTAAGCTCTGATCCTTCAAATACTGATGCACTAACTAAGCAACTCTACAGGCATACTTCACTGTGACTGCTCCAATGCTTAGGTTTGAGTGAATGCTGTTGCAGGGAACATTGGGAATAGAGACCTGTTACAAAGCCGATGTCAGTGACTTTGTGTTGCCAAGGAAGCAGTGTTCTGTTAAACAGTAGCCTAGAACGTATTTCCTGCAATTGCTGGAAAGCCGTTTCTTAATGCATTTCTATTTTAAACAATCTGTAGTCAGCATTTCATTATGTTTTAGTGTGATAGTCTCTTGGCTCTTGGGACTTCCATCTAGGTATTTCCAATATAGCTAGTTCCTTCTAGCTATTTCCAAACTGTAAGCAAAAGAGGATGGTAGTTGAAAAGGAACAGGAACTTGGAGTATATTGATTACAATATATTATCATTAGCTGATAGCCCTTGCTAACTGTGATCCTTTCAGCCTATTTTGTTAATTTCTGGATACAACACAGACTGCTTTAAAATCTACATCAGTGGGACATCTTCCTTAAGGAGTCTGTTGATTGTTTCTGGAAAGACAGGTGAAATATCAAGGTCTGATCACCCCTAGACCTTCATCATTCTTTTGAATTTTACAATGGTGTGAAACAAGTATCAACAACTACCTAGGCTTCAGTAAAAAACCTTCCGTAAAAAAACCTACTAATTTGATTCAAATCTATTTTTGATCCTGTTTGACACCCATTATGTTCCCTACGAATAGTTCCACTAGGGGCAGTACTACTTGGATCAGTAGTACTGTTAAGGAGGTACTGGAGTGGGAAGTTTCAGATGCAGGGTCTTGGGCTTTAGTAGTTTTGCTGCAAAACTAGAACTCTAAATGCATCTTTACGTCTTTAGATGAAAATAAGAATTCAGAGATTTTTTTTTTCCTAATTGAATGTATAAAGCAATTTAACTACTGAGCATGTAAGGAAAATTTCTGTAGGATGCCTGTTTTAATAGAATTTCACTTTGGATTTTTGCATGTCAGCCAACAAGTAAAATACATAGTAACAATAAGAAAATCTATTGTATACTTGTTTCAGACTATTTTGGCCCAAATCAAGGTGCTATGATTATTTGTATCAGGAAGCTGAAGCACTTCTGAAAAACTTCCCAGTTCAGGCAACAATTTCCTTTTATGAAGACTCGGATAGTGAAGATGATGAAGATGAACTGGAACAAGAGTCAAGAACAGAATCAGGTTGCTGATTGCACGGAAGGCAAATGACACTTCTAAGATGTAATTTAAACTTAATATAAATATGTATTATAGTATTTTTAAAGATAATTTATTTCTATGTAAGTTATTAATAAAACTGAGATGTCTTGTAATTTTATCTGAGCCTTTTTCCTTTGTTCTGTTCCTGTCCTGGTTTAAGTGGGGAAGGTATTGATTAGTATTTTTATATCTGAGGTCCTATAGTTTGTAGATCCAAAGTGAACACCAATTTTTGAAGCAGAGAACAGATGCCTTACTTTGAAGGCTCTATGGTTATGTGACTTTCTCAAAGTCTGAGGACACAAGGAAAGCTTGTCACTGTGATTTAGTAGGCTCCATATGGAAGTGTATCAAGGACTCATTGGATTAAGTATTCTAATTGTGTTGTGCCTGCTGTTACAACAGGGTTTCCAACATGGAGAAGAGACAATATAGCTGTTTTCTAAATGGAAAAAAAAAGTCCAAATTCTAATCTAGTTCTTATGTAGAGGTGTTTACCTCAAGTCACTTGTGCTCTCATGTATGTGTGCTGTGTTGTTATACATAAGTGATAGTTTCATGCTGCATTTGTCTGTAAAGTGGCTATCAAGAAATAAGAAAAAAAGTCTAATTGAGTTGTTATAGTAGTGAGCTTGGTTTTAATAAGTGAAGCAAAGTTAAGTACCAGTCAGCGTGAAGGCCAAAGCCTAAAAGAACAACAACAGAACAAATCCAAATTAAATTAAAGGCCAGTGCCTCTGTCAGGTGGAGCCTGTGTACTTACCTGGATCTGCCCTTGCCTGAGTGCCGTGTGTGCTGCTGCAGGCCGCGTTGGCTCTGAGTGCCAACACCATCCAGGCAGTGCTTGCCCCGTTCCCTCTGCTCCCAGGGGCCCTGCTGCAGGACGGAAGCGGGACCTCACACAGAGCCTTCTCACACTTAACCTTCAGAGCGTGGGGAGCAGCAGCTGTGTCTGTCACAACCTCCTAGCCTAAGCACCTGGCGCTGGGACACCTGGAAGGAAAGCCAACCTTAGTGCAGGGGCAGACACCCCCACCACGCCCGGGGGAGATAAGGCGGCGTACGGAGTACGCCCCACTCCTTGCTCACAGGGATGTCCAGCCCCGGGCGCTCTTCCCCGCGACGGCCCCGAGCCNCTGTGCCCCAGCGCTCCGCCCGCCCGCCCGCCGGGGCCCGGCCGCGGCCTGGCCCGGCAGGATGCTGAACGTGACGCCGCCGGCCTTCCCCGCGCCCGGCTCCCAGCAGCGAGCGGCAGCGGGTGCCCGCAGCAAGGTAGGAGCGGCTCTGCCGCTGATCGTCTCTTGGGGGATCGTAAAGGACTCCCGCGTTTTCCCCGCCGCGGCGGCGGCGGCTGCCTGGCCTGGCCTGGCCCGGCCCCGCCCGGCCGAGCTGTGGTGGTTCCCGGTCGGTTCCCGGCTGCTGCTGGGGTTGGGCTGTCGCCGGCCGCTCCCCTCCAGCGGTCTCATACTCCAGCGGCCGCCGAGGGGCCGCGGCAGGGTCTCGGGCGAGGGGCCGGCTCGGCTGCCTCGCTGGAAAGCACTTCTTACTTCTCGTTTGAGAGGGCGGCGGTGATAACGCTTCCGGCACTGCCTGGCCAGGCTGTTCCTCCTGTGCAGAGATGGAGACTTTCACCTTGGAATTATTGCGTGCAGCTTCTGCTTTATGTGTTGGATCTTCATCTTTGGAGAGGTTTTGAGAACACTTATTGTCTGCAGACTTCGCTTAGACAGCAGACGTGGACTAAAGTAGCATTAAAAGATCTGTGGTAAATTAAAAGGTCTATGTACGCATTAGGTTTTTTGCTTCTGTTTTTCCTGTGGTTTTGTAAGACCGCAGTTCTTGAACCCCGTTTCCTGCTGTTAAAGTTTGGACGAAAAGGGTTCCCAGACTGTGGTGCTTTTGAAAAGGAAGGTGTTAAACAGCCTGTTAGACACTCTGAAGATCTTGCTCTGCCTTTCAGGGCAGTCCATGACAATACCTCTCTGGAAAGCTGCCAGACTTCTGTCCCAGCTTTCTCTGGGTGAAGCTTCCAGTTGCTGTAGGGCTTGTGGAAAGTCTTTATGAGTGCTGTGAAGGCAAACCTTGTCTTCCCTGACCATGAGTTTTAAATCTTTTCTTTGTTGCTCATAGGTTTTTAGACTATATCCTAAATGATTTACCAGCACAAGCAGGCTTGGTATCTTCAGTTTGCTTTGGGAAGAGTCATCTGAATGTTTGTTGATGTTCAGTAATTTCTATGTCTGTGTTACTTTCTGGATACAAACTACCCAGAACGCTTCCTTACTGCTGAGTAGGCCTCTCAAATATCAGTGATATATTGTATCATATAGAGTAATATGAGTTGGGGTATTTTTTTTTTGTCTGGACCCTCCTGTGGAACTTAGAAAAATGTATTGAATGGCTTTTTATTCCTTTAGAGTTTGAAGTTGTTTGTGCATTCGTTATTTTTCAGGTACCTTTAAAACCAGGAAGGAGTCTTATGGATTGGATTCGGCTGACTAAAAGTGGGAAGGACTTGACTGGTTTGAAAGGGAGGCTGATTGAAGTGACTGAAGATGAGCTCTCTAAACACAACAAAAAGGAGGACTGCTGGATATGTATAAGAGGTTGGTTGCCGTGATGTTACTTCTGTGTTTTTTACCTGGCTTCTCTTTTCTGTAATTGAAGAAGAAGCAACAAAACCCAAACAACAACAACAACAAAAGCTGCACTCCAAAAGAAAACTATGCACCTCCTGTGCTTAGGCCAGGTGTAATCTTGACATAACTGGGCATAACTTCAAGTAAAAGATTTTGTGTTATAAGGGTTTTCTTTGCTTTCAAGCCTTTCTAAAGAAGTCTTTGAAATGGGCATATTATAGCTGCCTGTGGAAATAGTAAAACACAAGATTTTAGGTAATGTACCAAATAAAAAGGTCTTAGCAAGAAAATAGGGGGTTGAAAATGCTGACATGTACACTCCTCAGTCTTGGACAGTTTATTATTTTGAGCAGTTGGCTATTTTTAGGGATTGCTTTAGAGCATCCAGAGACATATAAATATTAAAAATACTACTTAAACATGTAGAATGGTCTTTAGGAAATAATTGTGAAAGTCCTCATACTACTTCATAACACTTAGTAATGCAAATGACGACACACAGAGCAACTGTAATCTCTGTCTACAATAACAAATACCAAAACCTATGCAATTCTATTTCTGTTATTATTTTAATGAAATTTTAGTTCAGAAGTTGAATCATATATCATGCATTTAGAAATGTGTGAAGGTGGTCTGGAGCAGTAGCTGTGGCTAGAAGAGTATTTTCAGAGTTGAAAATGAAGTTCCTAATTTAGAGGCTAAAATACACTAATATCACCTGAAATTTGTTAGGAGATAACACCAATCTCTATGAAGATAGATTAAGGAGATCAGAATAGCTTATGGGACATTTCTGTAGAAAGAGTGGTTCTGGTAGTGATAACATTGATCTGGTAAGGAGCAGCATTAATATTTGATAAAATGTCATGTCTGAACTTCAGCAAAAGAAAGTTAAGAGTTTCCGTGTGAGGGTGATTGTATTATTGTTGGATGTTAAAGGGGATGAGAGTGAATGTAAAGGTAAAATGTTATTCAGTACTGGCCTTTTAGCAAAGTAATGGGATTGTTAATTCCCTGTGCTGCAGTCGCATGTGCTAGTAAAACTATAGCGGGAGCAGAGCTAAAGAAATCTTGTTTCCTATGGACATCTGTTCATTTTTCTCTCTGAAAAAGGAATATCTACTGCAGACAGAATTACTGCCTGAAAATGCTTCTGTTTTCGTTTTTAACTCATCCTACCTTCACTGTATCTCTGAGGTTGCTTTTTTACACGAACTCCATCAAACTGCATCTGTATCGCTCCTTAAAGTTTTCCATGCCTGCCTTTTCTTTGTTCTCGGATGACTAGTGAGAAAACCATCATAACTGAAAAATCACGGTAGATTATCTGTAGCCCTCATATGTGGACAGGTAGTAAAACAATATAGTTATGGAGAAGCTAAATGAGGTCTCTGCATTGGCAGTTAGACTGTGTCTCTATATGAAAGAGCAGAAACTCATGAGAGCAATGTGAAGTAGAAGAAGAACAGGAGCTAACTTTGTTCAAAACCCCAGTGTGATCAAAGAAAGCTGTCATATAGGCCACCAGTTTGTATACAAAGGCGGGGTTCAGGGGAGGTAAAAAAAGCATGAAGGGTATACAAAAGATAGTTCTTTTGCTCCAGCAAGTTTGATGGTAAATTTGGTAATATTCAGGAGGCCATGACTATGCAGATACTCTATATTTTATTGTGTGCAGTAATCACAGCTGCACACAAGATGGCACAGTGAATACAGCCATCAGAAGAGCAGATCAGTAAAGTGTACTAAGATCCTTCCTTTGTTATTGACTGGGTCTTTGTTGTTGACTGGGATGGTGGTTCTTGCCAGCTAGGATTGCCCCAAGTATGTCTGCCCCCAGGCTCAGTGCTGAATGCCTTTCTCTCCTTCTGAAGTAATTAATGTACACTTCCTAATGTCTCAAAAACTTTTTCTGAAAGCACTGCCACAGTTCCACTTTTGGTAGCTTCCTGTTTTGATAATGTTAAGTATCTTCAAATATTCGGCTAGGTAGGGATGCAATAATCATGTTAACAACAATATGTCTGTAGTTAAATCTGTTTATAGCTGCATTCTTTGGGCTCCGATAACCCAGTTGCCTAGCAACAGTAATTATGTTTCATAATTTCAGACCTGTGAAGAAACATTGTTTTATCTCTTTGTAAGTGTAGAAACAATGCTGAGCCCTTTTACTGGGACAGATTGCTACCAGAGTTGTAAACCTTTAATGAGCACAAGCTATGTTAAGTTTCTTATTTTGCAGAATCTAAAGGATGGAAGTTTTGTTGCTGATGGTGATGGTTTTTCCTTGTGTGAGACAATTTGTTCCTGTAGGCATTTCATTCCGTGAAATGGTGTTGGGTGGTAGGGAAACAGTGACAGCACTTCAGGGATAAATTAATTGGAAGGCAAACAGAAAACAATTCTGTGCACTAGCTGGTTCAATTTTGTCTCTTTTTAAACCTGCCTGTGGTACTTTTACCCTCTAGCTAGGATGCATCATGTTCAGTTTCTAGGTTGAAGTCTTAAACCAGGGCAAGTGGTATGGCATTGTAGGATTGGCATCTCCATGTAATAAGATACCTCTTGTGCTCTATACGATTGTGTCACTTATGTGTCACTTGTGTTTGTTTTTGTGAAGTTGTACTCTTTGTTCCAATTATGCCTGCTGTTTGCTAGTACGTTCTTTAATTTGTGCTAACCTTTCCATTGTTTTTGGAGACAGGAGTGGTTCTAGAAATGCTGCTCATATGCTTTTGTATTCTGTTTTCTTCAGGATTTGTATATAATGTCACACCATACATGGAATATCATCCAGGTGGTGAGGATGAACTAATGAAAGCAGCAGGAACTGATGGTACAGATCTCTTTGATCAGGTGAGAACAACTGGCAGCAAACGACACTTGCTCACCGTACTTTGACAAATGCGTGTTTTGTGATTATTTCTAGGGCATTTCAGTGGAAACATTTCAGTCCTAAGGAAAGGCAGTGGGTCACTGCTCAGAGTGACACTTTTATATGCTGAAAGAGACATGTAGTTTAAACTTTGTATCAAAAGACCATAATAAAAATGTCACTTTATGTTGTTAGAATTATGCTTCAATTAGACCTCTTTTTTAGCAGAAATAGCAATAAAGCTAGCAACTATTTAAGATACCACCTTCTTAATAAATTGCTGCAGTGACTAATTACTGTTGTTGGAGAGACCTGTTTTTCTAAGAGCTTTCACTTTTTGAAAAATGCTTGTTGAATTCCTTGTCTATTTACTTGGCAGCTGCATTATCAGAAAAAATGCTGGAGTTTCTATTTTCTGGTGAACAAATCACAAGATGATGGTCTCTTATTTGTTTAGTGTTTCTTTAAATGTTTTGAAAAGACTCAGAAAATAAAGGTTCTGCAGCAGGGGTGTGCTTCCTGCAAGGAATCGCTTGTAAACTTGTTGCTGTAAAATGTGATTCACTGAGTTGATATTTTTTAGAAACAGATATTCTTTGAGTTTCCATTACTCACTAGGTTTATCTGAGAAACTGGGAAAGAGCAGTAAAGAAATCTCTGTTTCTGAAAGGAAATCTGTTTCCTCTTCACATGTTGTGCATCTGAGTATGTTATGCCTTTATTTGCAAAATGTTTTTAATGATGTAAATAAAGATGAATAGTGTTTCAGCTTTGTTGAGTTTATCCTTGGTTAATCCTTTCACAAATGAAGTGTTGGTTTTGGGCATAATTCTTTGGTTTCAAGAAACTTGTAGTATCAAGTGTCCAGTATCAAGCTGTGGCTTGGAATTGTGTCAGGATCATTATACGATGTCCTTGAAAATAGAAGTCTTGACATCAGGGATATTTGGGGAAGCCTCTGTAGTTGTTATTAAGTTCAGATACACGCTTGCTACTTTTTTTTTCTTAAGGCTGGTTTTTTTTGTTTGGTTGGGTTTTTTTTTTTTTGGTTTTTTGGTTTGTTTTTTTTTTTTTTTTAGTTTTTTTTGTCATGGGAATGGAAGCAGCTTTAGATCCTGAAAATATGCTTTTCACTTTTATTGTTTCTGGCTTATGACTTTCCTGTTACCGGAGGCATTTGTTTTCCTCTATGCTTTCTGTGTCTGTCAGATACTGGTCTTTTTTTAAGAGTTTGGTAGGTTGCTAGTGTCCCCAAATTTCTGGAAAAATTAATTGTCATTCATAATCCTTCATTTCTTTCTGTTATCTGTATATGAGGAAACTACAGCTTGTTGATGGGATTCTTTATCTCGTCTCCTTAGCTATTCCAGTTTAAAGTTTTTATTTTTTAATCTAGATACCATTCAAATTTGTCATGCAACACTTTGTTTCCTTTTCTCTTCTTGTGATGTTATCCTGGATGCCCTATCAGAATTCGCTTTTCTGCCATCCATTTCCTCTACAAGTTCTCCAGTTCTGGTCTGTAAAGCTACTGCTTTTTCTTCACTTAATTTTGTTTTCTAAAATAGGGAATTTCCAAATGATTCAGTGATAGTCAGACAGAAGCAAACAGAAATACACCAGCTTGGCAGGAGGTGTTTGTTTGTCTTAACTATTATTCTTTATGTTTGTTTCCTTCATCCCTTTTCCCTTCTCTTGTCTAAACAAGACTAATAAACATTGTGGTAATGACAAGGTCTTTATTGTGTTAGTTGTGTAGCATGCCTCATAAAAATGCTCTTCTGAAATATATTCTGTAGCTCAAGGTTATGATGTTCCGATATTGCAAGGCATAAATGAATAAATTAAACTATTGTTACTTTTTCCATAATCCGATTGTTTCACTTAATGCCATGATACCTGTAATAGAAATACAGATAAGTACTGAATGATGTAGTAGTGACTTTTAATGTGTTTAAAAAATAATCCTCTAAATGAATTATATTAGTCAATGTACAAAAATGAACTTTTCTATTTCCGTGCATAGAACATAGTAAGAATTCCAAATTTTATGAAAAAATATTTTGTTAATGTAGGTTCATCGTTGGGTCAATTATGAATCAATGCTGAAGGAATGTCTCGTTGGGAGAATGGCTGCCAAGCCTATTGCTGCTCCAAAAGGTGAGTTTTTAAAGAATGAAATATTGTCTATTATAGTTTATTCCAAAATTATCTGGAAATTTTGAGAAATTCTAAATCACCTCATATTTATGAGGAGAGTCTCTATTCTTGCATAGAGTTGAAGGCTTTTGCATATATTAATTTTTTTACAGCAGATACCTGAAGATGAAATCGTTGCATAGTTGAAGACTTTTATAATTAATGTACTGCTATGTTTCTTCCTTCGTTTTTAGTCACTGCAAAACAGCTGTGCGTGTGTGTTATATATCAGTGTGTATAGAAAAGACCTTTTCCTGCCCTGCCCTCCCCCAAGGTCCCTCTTTCGTCTTCTGATCCCAGTGGGCAAACTGTCATAGGCAGCGCTCCTATTGAAATAAAAGTCAGTATTTTCAATCTGGTGATTTCAGCACCTTACATACATCTGGCAAGTTGCATACATACTGAGATATTTGAATACACTTTATGGGCAGTTATTCTTTCCAGAACACTTTATTGGGTCCTTTAGTCTGAATTTACCTTGAGAAAATTTTGCTGATACAACAGACCCTTCTGAGCCCGGAGAGCAAGAAATGATGATGAGCAAGAATGCAGATGATGGTTTCTAGAAACTTTAAGCTTCAGTCTGTCTTTCAGTTTGTAGGCCACAGCCAAAATTTCCTGTACCGGGGAAACAGACACTGTTACTCAGTATTGACCCTTAGCAAAACTGCAGTGAAAACATGAAAGGATTAATGATTACACCTGTTTTTCTCCAGGTCTGTGGCATCCTTTAGTTCACAATTTCAGCCGTTTTGTAGCTCTTCAGCTCCTGAAGAAGTGCGCTACATGCTTGCTTAATGCTTAGATAACATCGTCTTAACAGTTAGGTTGAGTTTGGTCTGTGCGTGAGGTGGAATAGTATTTTACGTCTCCATGATGCTAGGTAGTTAATTCCAGTGTGGAACTTTTAAGGTAAATGCTGTAAAGTATGGAGTTATGCTCAGCAGCATAACTGCCTCACTGAATTGAGGCATTACAGAGACGTTACTGCTACTCTGTCAGCTGAGTTAGAAAATTAAAACTAAACATGAATTTTGTTGATTTTATTAATCTAACCTTTCTGCAACTGGAAGGAATTCTTGTGACAACCAATCAGTAAAACATAAATACATCTTTGCCCCTGCTGGCTCTGGCTGTCCATTTTCTGCTGTTCCCTTTTTCTGCTTTGTTCTGTAATTATTTTGCTATCCCTTTTGCTGTTGTAAAATTTGCAGGATAAACGTTGTCAACTATATAAAACCAGTTCTGTTGCCTGTGTCACTTTTAGCCATTTCAGACTTGGGAAGAAAGTAATTTTGTTAATAAAGAATCAAACTGATTACAGAACTACAGTCATTTAGGTTGGAGAAGACCTCTGAGATCGAGTCCATCCTTTGAACAGCCACCACCTTGTCAACTAGACAATGGACTAAGTGCATGTCCAGTCATTTCTTGAACACTTCCAGGGATGGTGACTCCACCTCCCTGGTCAGTCTGATGCAATACTTGGCAGGCCTTGAAGGGAAGTTCTTCTGATCTCCAGCCAGAACGTCCCCTGGTGCAGCCAAGAGGCTGACACCCACCTGGCTATAGCCTCCTTTCAGGGAGTTGTAGAGACCAATAGGGTCCCCCCTCAGCTTCCTCTTCTCCAGGCTAAACAAGCCCAGCTCCCTCAGCCACTCATAGGATTTACCCTCTAGACCCTTTACCAGCTTTCTGGCCCTTCTCTGGAACACTCCAGCACTGGACTTACTGAAATCATTCACTGTAAGATTCTCAAGGTTTACTTCGATTCCTGGAAGGTTGTGTATCCTCCTCTTTTGAATTATCAAGAAGTTCCGTATTAACCAGCAATAATTCTAGTCTTTTATCCTTCCAGAAAACCATATCCTGCAAAGTTTGCGTTTCAGAATAGAAGAATAAATTACTAACTTAAGGTGCATATTTTTGAATAGAGGATTAAATGGCCCCATAAGTATAGAGGGAAGACAAAAATTCAAATTATGGATTACATTGCTTTCTTTTTGTGACAGAGGGTGAGTATTCAGTAGTAGGAGAAACATTGGTACTTGCTGTTTGGTGCAATCTCAATACAGAGCAAGGATGGCAGATTTTTTTCGTTGGGGCATTGCTGGAAGATTTGTGGTTGTTTAGCTTAGGTTTTTTTCCTGCATTCTGGTGGTTTTTTGGGAGATGGATGGTACAATGGCTTGCTTACTGAACTGCTTAAGGAAGCTGAAGTTTGTCCTTGCACACTCTAGGTTGTTCTTTTTTTAAGAAAGAAGAGTCTTTTGAAAATGCTGGTGATAATGTGTTGTCAACTTGTATTTTGGGAATGCTACTTGATGCTTTGGTAGTGACTAATAGGAAATTCTGAAGTGTCCCTTCTGTAGTGTTACAGTGGATCTTTGCACTGAAACATGTAGTGTTTGTACTTGCTGAGAAGGCCAGTGCAGTACCAGGTATGTAAGAGATGATTTCAGAATCCCCCTCAGCAAACCTGTACAGCATTAAACTGCTTGCTGTCCCTTCAGGGTGCTCAGCTGTATACATTATCACATATGTGTGATAATGTATACAGCTGTTGTGTGTCTGAAATACTTTAATACTGCTGATGTTTCCAGAGACACGTTAGTTTATGTCCCTATGTTACTTCAGTTGTTACTTGGAAGTCAGAATGCATTATTGTTGTATTATTGTTAATTTAGTAAGATTAGACTGAGAGCTCTGATGTCATCCAAGAAAGGGAGGTAGGGCTCTGCCTTCATGTGTCTTGCGTGGTCCTTAAAATTGCAGTGCTGATTTCTGTGCAGTGTGTTAAAATGCAGTGAAATGAGAGTAGACTTCTAAATACAAAAAATTACCTTTCATTAGAAGAAAGTTTTTGTGAACAACTTGCCCATCCTGGCAGAAACCATAAAGTGGTGTATAGCAGAATATTCTGACAAATGTTGCCTCAACCAAAAATTTATGGAGTGTTTTCTTTTTACCTCAACCAAAAATATGTGGAGTATTTTCTTTTTCCCTTCCGGGGGCACAACATGAAAGCCTCTGATGAATGTTGTTCTTGAAGAGCTCTCAAGTAATTTTGGAATACTGTGTGGCTGGTGCTTTGCTCTAGGAGCCTTCGTTAACATCTCTAGAATCTTTCCTCCAACACTGGCTGGTGTGATGCAGAGCACTGGGAAGGATATGGAAGAACAGGGAAGAAACATTCTCGTTTTGGTTTTTGTAAAAGGGAGCAGGAAAAACAGATTTGTTTCTCCCACCCAAACTTGGCTCCTATAAGAGAGAATATAAATTGGGCCTTTCATATTGGGATATTCTGAGATGTGCATGTAGAGAAGGGCAGACAGGGGCCCAGGTATATCCAGAGGACTAGTTTCCCCACAGATTTACTGTGAGCAGAAGGAGATGTGGCTGGGAGATGCAGTGCCTTTCCCATCAAGTTGAGCACCTTATAAATAAATTGACACCGTGTAGTTCACCTGCTTGGTCTTTTTTTTTTTTTTTT
>VZRQ01001291.1:2309619-2354009 GCA_013397975.1 Machaerirhynchus nigripectus
TTTTTTTTTTTCTGCTAGAGTTGGTTGGTTTGGAATAGTTGTAGCATACTGTAGAATAAATGAAAAGCTCAGATAATAACTTGAAAATAAAATCATTTTGCAGAGGGAGCCTATAGAAGGATTTTACTTTTCCTGTGTTCCTGCCAAAGATTGGGTTTAAATTTCTAAGAGTTGGGTTGGTCAGATTTGCAGTCCACTGTGTGATGTCGTGAGACAAGTGTCATTGGAATTCCTAACAGATTCAGTGAACTTCTTAGCATTGCACAAGATAATCTGTGATTTTTTTTTGAAGTGTCAGAGTTACTGCATTTCCTATCCTTTAGTGTTGCGCAACTCTTGGCTCTTGTAATGTACCAATCTTTTAATTAGACATAATCTTTTGGAATGGTAATCAGTGCTGCATTTATTTGTTGCTTCATGATGTCTGAAGCATCCTGGTCATTCCTTTAAGCCCTTTGGAAAGTCTATTTGGAGATCCTTACTTTGGCTGATTTAGCATGATGTGGGCAAGTACTGTAACTTCTTAACTGTTGTAGTTTTTCTTAATTTTTCTTAATTTTTCTTAAATTTTTTTTAATTCTTGCAGAGATTTCTTCTGCTGTGTCTGAAGAGAAGAAACAGCTTAACGGTAAGTTTTCACCTGGAGCGAAGTGGGGAGTCAGTCTCAAACTTATGTGAATATCATTGAATGAGCAGTATTTACCTGAGAGAGACTTTTCTCTCTTTGCTTTCAAATCCAGTGCTGAGGCTGTAGTGATCTGTGGGAATTTCAGAAGGCAAAATCCTAACCAAATAATTGTGAATTCTGTGTTTGAAAGTATTGTTAGACTGCAGTAGAGCAGTATAGACAAGGGAGGTATGGTATGGACAAGCAAGGTTAGCTTGTCTGTGAAATGCCTGGAAGATTTTCTGCCCAAGTCTTTTCTGTCCAGTCAGGTCTTACGCTTGTTTTGCTGGGATCTCTCTCTTTTTTTTTTCTTTCAAAGTGCAAAATTTTTCATTTTCTTCTGACCTTCGTGAAGTTTTTGTCAGCCCATTTCTTTAGTCTCTCTGCATCCCTTCATAACCTTAACCTTTCATGTTTTGCCTGTTTACATGATTTGTTATTGCTCTGACTGGGAGAGTGTGTGCCCTATAGGTTGCTAATGACTGTGTGAAACAGAGTCAGCATTCCCTGTTCCCTAAGGAATGCCAACAGTAACTAGCCTCCCAACAGTTGGACTTTGTATGCTGATCACACCTGTTGTGACTGTCAGTTTTGCTCATTTTCTCTCCGTGTTGCAATCCACCTGTCAAGCCCAGCTCTTCCCAGTGTGGCTATGAGGATAATGTAAGAACATTTATCACTAGCCTTGCTGTCCCATGGGATTGTGCAAAGCAGTCCTGTGACATGCAGTGTTGTAATTCTGCTGTTCATGTGGTCATCTTAAACTCTTCATTTCATGCCTGCCATCAGCCTTTGGCTTCACCCCCAGCTTTTCTTTATTTATGCTCACCATGACTAATAGAGCACTTTGCTTAATTGGTTCACTGATCACCTGAATCACTGACTTTATTGCAGCGTGAATCATTGTTTTCACATAGCATCTTGCAGTATTTCAAAATAATTCATAAATAACTTGATTTGCCAGAATGTTCTATTTTATTGTGGATGTTTATATATTTCTCTTGACCTGCAAAAGCAAATAGAAGTATGTATGACCATGGATTCCTGTTATCCGTGGAGGCCAAGCAAATCATGTGATGTGTGTCTTCAAGAAAGGCTTAGCTTTTAAAAAGGCTTTTATTAGGTGATTGGTTTTCTTTTGCAGTGATTTGACTGCTCTGCCATTTAGCTTCCTTGGCAGCTGCAGATGGTGTGTACTTAGGAGTAATTAAGGATCAAAGAATAAGTAATTCGACTCAGTTTTAATTGCTTTGGGTTAATTCCCCCATCTGGGTGATCAAATAGTTTTGACAGATTGGATTAGACCAGAGTGGCTCTCTTTGTTTTTATCTGCTTCCCACGTGGTGGAGCCACTCAATTACAGTGTTTAAGCTTGTAGTCATATTACAAAACTTACTGGCATTTAGAAGATAATAATCTGGGTAACTGAGAATTCTTGTGCTAATTATTTTATGCATAGCCATTTCAGGTTTGCAAGGCTTAACTTTGAATGGGCTTGAAACCAGCACTTACCAGCTGTTCAGTCTGCAACTTCCTCCATCATCATTCTGTGTAGCTTCTTGGTGCTAAAATTGATTCAGAATTGCAGTTGCTTTTATCTATCTCTGTGCTCAAGATTTTGCCAAATATGTTAGGTTTCTATTATGCCAGAGATCAGTGCAGCTGACATTTTGAAAGACTGACCAACTGTTGCTTCCCAGGAAAGGCTCTTTCAGACTGTTTCATGTAGTTAAATCCTTTAAGTGAGTATCTGAATTCTGTGGAAATTCCTACTGAAGTGCTGTGTAGAAAGCTTAGGGCTGATACCTTGCTTAAGCTACTGACACGAAATTTTACTTGTGAATCAGGTAAGATCAGGCACCTCAAATTGAATTTATTAATCTGCACTGTAGAAACAAATAGTTCTGTTAAAGTCATTCAGGTAACCTTTTTGTCTTTTTGTGCTTCACTATCACAAAGTGTAAAAGCACAAGCTGATAACAGATGAAGCTGAGTACAACATAGGTACCGTGGTGTATGGAACTCTTAAGTTCTGAAGTAGAGCTCCATGTTCTAGGACCCTGCTCTCCAAGAAGAAGTGCTGAATAAAAACTAAATATAAACAGTACATGGTCTGGCTACCTGTGGAAATACAGCCACTAAATATTGTTGGAAGACACTTAAAACATTCAATTAAAAAATACCAAAACCACCAACCCCAAACATACCTGAGTATTATTTATATGAAGCAAGCATCCCCGCAAATATTTTAATGACTCTCTGCTCTTTGCAGGTGTGCTTCCTGAGAAGAAAGTACTGACTACTTCTGCTAAAGATTTAAGTCCAAGGTAAGCCTTTGTTATTGTCTGTTGAACATTCTATTTAAGAATTCTGTGCAATTCTTAGTAAATGCAGGCAACTGCTTCCATGGTTAGGAAGTTTGAGTTAAATGAGTGTATGTTGTTACCATCCTTGTGTAAGTAGAAAAGTTGAAGTTCAGGTTTAAAGAACTTGCCAAAGGTCCTGTGGGCAGATGATGGTTCTTTGCTGGTTCTGTTGATTCCTAACACTTGTGCTGCCTTGCATTGTGTACAAATGTATGGCTTATATTTTCAGGCTCCTCAGCTTTGCGTCTTGAGAAAACTCACGGAAAGTGATTCCAACTGGACTGATTACTTTCTTGACTTTAACTAATTTGTCAATAAACATCTGAATTGCCATGCTTTGAAAAAGTGCTTCGTTTCAAACTGGAATATATTAAGATGTGATAGCTGCATTCAAGTTTCTACAACACGCAAAGCAAAGCAGGCCCTAAAAGCTCACTGTGATATGCCTGCTGTTGTCACTGAGGTGTCATTTTATTCCATGATGCCTTTGGTCCTCAAGGTGCAGTTTCTCACTTGGCATCAAAATCCCCTGTGAGTGTGTGATCTCTGGGCTAGTTACATGCAGTCATATAATATTGTGGCTTGTAAACAATTGGAATGAGGTTTATTTTCTGAAGTGCTCTCTAAACCTTGCTGCCTTTCTTCCCATGTGTGTCTGGCATATTCTGGCATGTGACTGGAAGGTGTGCAGCCTAAAATGTGTTGGCTGTCAGGAGTGGTTGCTCCTCCCTCTCTGCCTGTTTTCTGGTCCAGGAGTCTATAAACAGTAGATGGAAGTTCTTCCTGGCAAGTGTAAGGCCATACAGATAATTAGCATTTGAAGGCTTTCTTTTTTTCTACCTTACCCTGGATTTATTACAAGGTTTGGACTTGGGAACATGGGAATGAATGCAAAAACTTGATCTGTGGAGATGAAGGGAACTGTGGTTTTCTGGTATGTGCATCAAATCTTTAACTCTTGGAAGCCATGCTGCCTATTTAGTGCTTTAGTCTGGACTCAAGATTTAATCATCTCATAAGCAAGGTTCATATACTACAAAGAGAATGCATGTGCTTTTTAAGTAAAACTAATCTCATACAATTTTAACTACAATGTACTATCAGGATGCAAAACTAGATAATTATTTTAGTAGTTTTTTCAAAATTATTGACTTTGGACTTACTCTTCAAAAGTAGTGAGTAATACGTTTGGCTTGTAAATTTATTAAAGAAGCTCTGCAGGAAGGCTTGGGGTTAAATGTTTTTATATGCCCAAAGAAAGTTTATCTTTTTTTCTTTATTGTGTTTTTTGTTTTACAGTTATGACTGGTTCCAAACAGATAATTTGGTCACAATTGTCATATATACTAAGCAGAAGGTAAGTATGTTTCATGAAGGAAGAATTACAAGATCCAGTTGTGATCTAGCTTGAATTCTGGGAGAACTTTACAAAAATTGTTGGTTTTTTTTCCCATGGCTTTGAAAGGATATGAATGCAGAGTTGGTGATAGTTGACTGTCAAGACAAACGATTAAGGGGAGAGATCATCATGGATGACCACTCATATCTTGTAGAAGTTGGTAGGTACTATAATTTTGCAGTTGAAAGTACTGAATTCTCATTCTATTTTATTAAACCCACTCATCAGACCATAAGCATTTTCCATGTACCAATTAATATTTCATTCCTCTTTTGTTAGAGGTTGTTAAAGTCCCTTCATGCAAAGGAATTATGTTGTTTATCGACTCACTTCTTCATTTGTTTAGTATGTACTAAATTTCTTACATGCAGACTAAAGTGCAGTAAGAAATTGATTTTAAAGTTGTGTAAAATTTTTTTTCCAAGAATATTTTTTATGATTACTAAAATGCCCTCATTCACAAGGGCAAGTGCAATAATTTACATAAATGCAGATTGGTAGCTTTACATGAGCCATTGTTAGAAGTAACGGGAGAAATAATGCCCTCATGCATGAGGCTTGTAGAAATCATGAGTCAAATTTCAAGGCCAGATAAACATGCATAGCTTTTTAGGGTTTTTAGTTCACTCAGTATACCTAGACTTACACTTTATGTATGTATGATGGCTGGATTAGAATTTTGTTATTGCTTAACACAGAGTTTGTTTGTATTTATTTCAGACTTGGATCATGCAGTTTCAGAAGATGTGGCTGGTAATTTCTGTCTCTTGCAGCACTTCTGTATCTCTTCTAGGATAGTCCAGTCAGGAGCTGAACTTCCATGATCCTTGTGGGTCCCTTCCAACTCACGATATTCTATGGTTCTGATATCAGAATGTGGAATTTCACTTTATTTTTCTGACTCATCAGATACTTTACAGTTTTACTTACCACCAGGTCCTGACACAGTCAATCAAACCAAGCCATAACATTAAATATTTTTTTTAATTGTGGCATTTGGGCCTGTGAAAGTAGTAAGTTGATAGTGCTCTGATCCCTCTTAGTATGACTAAATGTTAAAATAGCTAGAAGTTAGTTCTGTTGTGTATTTGTAGACTGTTCTTTGCTTAGACTGGGATTTTCTTGGATTTAATTGTTAATTCAAATGGCCTTGAAAAGAAAGTAGTAAGTAGTGGTAACTACCAATTTCTAGTACGTGAGGACTCTGGGTTCATGAGCATTTTTCTTGACCAGATGGTCTGCAAAGCTGTCCTGGTTCCACAATCTATTTAGCAAATAATGTGTATTAATTATGCATATCCAGTTAGTGCTTGTTTTAAGTGCACTCTAAAGCATTATAGAGAGATAGCTGAAAGTACCTTTCATTTAAGGAATTAATTACATGTGTCTTGAGAAATGAGTAATTGTTCTGAATTTCATTATAGTTGATATGTGAAATATTTTTTGTACAAATTGTGACTAAAAGTAACAACATGAAATCTTTTCTCTTTTAGTAAATATTGCTGAAAAAGTAGGGAAAGTAGAGATTATCTTAAATAAAAAGGATAATATTCATTGGAAAATGCTGGGACAGCCCTTGGAGGGTCATAATACCTTTATCAAACGCACAGACAGAGGTAAGCAACTTCATGGTAAGCCACCAGCTGTTTTAGGACTTCCTGGAGCTTGTTAGTCATATTTGTTTTTCTCCAGGATTTTCTTCTGTTGTTGTACCTTCATTTCTTTCCCGGTTGTTGTCTGATCTTGTTGAAAGCTACTCAGGAATTTTTCTTGAAAAGGTTTGACTTAGAGGTGGGTTTTTTGTTTTGCTTTGGTTTCTTGGTTTGTTTTGTCCCGCAGTGGAGTTGAAGGTGAACCCAATATTGGAAGGTGAACACCACCTGAGTGTTGTTCCATCATGTGGTTACCTGTGTGCTTAATGACCTCTCTGTCCATATGAAAACCACAGTAGACCGTGAGGAGAGAGTGCATAGACATGTGTCAGTCATTATGGGAGTAACTGGAGTGAAGGGTCAAAAACCTTCACTTCCAATTGTTACTACAGATACAGTAACATCTGTCAGTGCTGTAAGGTTGTTCCAGTACTCGGCATCTTTGTAACTTGAGCTCGGATTAAATAAGGGACTTTAAGTGTTGTAGCTATTAAAGCCAGCTCTGAATAAGATGATGTGTCTGCAAGAATCAGTAAATGTTATATATGGATTCACCTTGTGGTAACAGAACAGTATGAACTTGATGTAGCACCAGAGTATATTACAGTGATTAGTGTGGGTTTGGGTTTTTTTCAGCTAAATTAAAAATTTCTACAAAATTACAGTGTGTAATATTAACCACACTCCTGATGTTATTGCGGTCACCTAGTTTCCACAATTCGAGTTTGGTGGCAAGTCTGTGAATAGTAAGTGCTTATGGGAGCACTGATGTTAAATTCATTAGGTTTTTCTTGTCTTTGAGTTTTTTAGTATTTCTGTGTGTATTGGCCAGTTAAAACACTTCAATTGTACTCAGAGCACAGGAGGAAGGGCTGAAAACCAGTCAGAATTGATACTTGAAAAGTTTATTTGATTTTGTGTCTTAATCACTTGTTCATATGACAGCATTCATGAATGAGTTCGTTAAAGAGGGATGTGTGACCACCACAGGTACACAAGGATCTATCCTTAAAGGTTATTTATTCTTTATTTTCAAAGCAGATGTCAAAATTCTGCAAAAAAGTGATAAAGGTCTTCTTCAGGGCCAATGACATAATCCAGAGATGGTACTGGAAGCCTTTGATAGCTTTATGATATGAAGAAAGAATTAACATAAGCCCCTACTTCTTTTTCCATAGGCTGGGAAAGTCATACTCCCAGATAAATTGCCTGTGTACTCTCAAATTCTTACTGAGTCTATACTAACATTTTGGCCAGTGTATTTTAGTTAATTGGAAAGATTAAATTTCCTCAAAATTGAAGGGGATTTAAATAAAAAAAAACAGTATTGCAATTTCAGTTAACTGCACTGTGTTTTAGGATGGTCAGGAGATTCAGAAGAATATTCAATACTGCTTGTGCTCCTTAAGAAGGATTAAATGCTTAGTTTTCTGGAGAAATAATTATTTATAACACACAGTATTGCATAGAAAACACAATTCAGTATAATTGGATTGTCAGTGTAAGGGAGTTGGTGACATTACTTTTAGGTAGCTATTATGAAACTAGTCATTTAAATTGTAAACAAAAGCTTATGGTCATAGTGCTGGCATCCTGTGAAATTTAAATGCAGTATGAAAAGTAAGGTAGAGCTTTCTTATTAAAACGAAAAAACCAAAACAAACCCCTAAAACCTGACCCCTCCGAACCAACCAAAATACCATACAGCACAGTGATAGAGTGCAGGTTTTCACATGGGTATTAAAACATTATTTTCTTGTTAGTGCTTTTTCTGGGAAATATGATACGGAAGCCCACTCATGAAGGGGAATGCATAAAAGCAGTAGCCAGATGCAATTAAAAAATGGCATGTTAGTAGGGATGACCTGGGGGGATGTGTGTATTTTTTCCCATGGAGAATAAACTGCTTCTTCCTTCTGAAAATGATTCTGAACTTTTCCTCAGATTGCTGTTTTGGAAGGTAACCTAATTACTAAGTTCTGCTCTTTTAAAGACTGTGCAGCTGTTGGCAGATGTTTAGAGTGTTCAGTAAACAAACAAGGTCTTGTTGCCTCTGAGGGCTGAAATGGGATGCAATTTCATTGTTTTGTGCAATGGTTTTTGTCCACATTAAGTGGCAGATTGTAGAGGTTTGTTTGTTGGAAGTACCAGAAGGGAGCAGAGTGCTGCCACAGCATTTACTGTATATCAGCAAGACTTACACTGTGACAGGGTGCTTGTGGAACCAGGAAAAGATTAGAAGGTGTTGATTCAGTGGAAATGTTATTTTTGGAGGGAAGAGAGACTGTCTGGGGAGAGCATGGCTGGCCTTTTTTTATGACACAAGCTAGCTTGTGAAATTTAGTAATTAACTGAAGCATTTGAGGGTACTGATGATTTGATGGTCAGCAGTGAGGGTTCATGGTTGTCTTAACTCTTAAGACTGGGGTGCTGCTGGGAATGGTCGGTGGCCACCTTCCTTTAGCTGTGTGGTCTAATCTCCATTATATTGGCAGTAATAGTCCTTGAGGCTCCATAACCAAGTAACCTGAGCAAAATATGGATTAACTTTCAGCTGGCTGATGGACATGTTTGGGTGGTAAATGCTTGCTAGGAATGGAGTGGAATTCCTCTACCTGAGATGAAAGAGTAGTGGAGCGATTTGGCTTTTTCCCAAGCCAGCAGGCTAATGTTGCCTCTGTAGCATCACTAGGATTATGACTAGTAACTAAGAAGTAAGAATTGTCAATGAATTTTTATCAGTGAAGAAAACAATAAAACATCATTAAGGAAAAATTCTAAAACTCCCTTTCATGACAAGGAAGAACACGCAGTATGCAAAAGGATGATACTCTCCAAAAGGTATCATTATCTGTGCAGCAGGTTTGTTAGTAAAACTGAATTTGTATGCCTATCAAGATGCTGCAGTTCTTGATTCCAGCAAAGGAGGAAGCTGAGTTGAGAGTGATGTGTAGCCCATGATTGTATTGGATTTTGTGGCAAGCCTTTGGTAGTGAGGGGCTGCAGGAAGGCCTTTCCTGGATCAGGAGCTGCAGTGCTGGCACGATGTCTGCAAAACATTGAATCAAACCTAACCTCCTCACTAATGACCTTCTCCACTACAAAAATTAGGATGTGCTCCTGGACACTGGCATCGTGATCCAAAATTGAGAGAACAGTACCTTTTGCTTCTGTATAGTAGCAAATCATACATCTTTGGCATCTGACAGTTAATGTGGCTTTGTGGGTTTACACAACCAAATGTTTGGCTTCAGCTTACTACTAGGGACTGGCTCCTTTTGTTGAAGGGCTTTTCTGCTTTGACAGTTATTTTTCCTTGTGGCTTCAGATTTTATTGAAATGACTGATAATGAACAAATTTTAGTTAATGTAGCAAAGACGACAGTCTAAACTAGAAGTTCACTTAGAAACGTCTCATGTTTTCAAAAGTTATATTGAATGAACCAAGACAAAAGTTATGTATGGCAAACTAAAAAGAAAAAGAGGGAGATAAAGGTTATTTATATGGAAAAGGCTGGAATTAGTCAGGTTGGAAAGGTGAAAAATCTGTCAGGGAACAGTGAATCAGTTGATGAATCAGTTTTTTAACTTCCTTCTCCACTCCCAAATATCTGTAAGAGTATTAGCTGATGAGTGTTAAGGGTTATGTGACCAACCTCACACGTCCTTTTAAGCAATTCTTAAGTCTGCAGAATTGACAGCAATCTTGGCATATTTATTTGGCTACTGTACTTTGCAATCTTATTGTGTATTGTTTTTCAAAAGAAGGATAGAAAACAAATTTTCACAAACTTTCATAGTATTTATATAGCTGGAGAGATGTTGATGTTCTTTACTTCAAGATTGATATGAAGCACAATTACTGACTTCCATTTTTTCAGGGCTTTAGGCATTCTTTTGATTCATCTGAAATGTTTGTTCATTCAAAATAAGGAATTTGTAGGATGTTAGATGGAAGATGTGAGAAAATCTTAATAGAGAAAGATTTATTCCATGTCAGAAGCTTTATGTTATGCCTCTGCAGGCATTTATAGTGGATAACTCACTAGTAGCTATTTGAATAATTTAAGAAAACCAGTGTAAGCAGAAAAATGCCATGGTGATCTACTCTGGCAGTAGTGGTATATAAGAAATTTGATCCTAATTTAGTCCATGCACAAATTGCATGTGCAGCTGAGATTTAGTAACCTGAATGTATATTTCAAGGCATAACTGAATGTATTAAATGCTTGACTGTTCCAGCAGAGTTTATTTATACCCTTGGAAATAAAGTCAGTTAGAAAGAAGCATGGCTGAGCTGGAACATACTGTTTGAACCTTTAACTTTCAAGCTACATGAGGATAAATACTGTTTGTTGAAAGCATTCCTCTATTTAAAATTATTTTGATTCTGTTTTGGTTGAATTGACAGGCTGTGATCCTGCAGTTATTGAAGAAGGGAATGTTAATAGCGATGGCTGTTCCTTCAAGGAGCAATTGTGACTGCACTGTCAGAGGGCTCTCTCTATCTGGTCTCCAGTTGTCTTGTACTCTTTAGCTGTGTTTTTAATCTAGGATATCTGGAAAGAGCAAAATGTTTGGGGTAATAATCCTGGAATAAGGAAACTTCAGTACAGATAAATTACTTGAAAAAGGGTAATTCATTAGATGAAATAACTGAAATTCTCAGTGTGGTCCTTAAATGGCTCTTGGTGATCACTGGGCAAGGAGATTGGACAGGTTGTCTTACTGAGAGCCCCTCTAAAGCTTTTATGGTGTTTTTTTAAAGTCCAGGAATAGGTATCAGTTTGTGAACTGTAGCCCTAGTAAAGTTCAACCAGGCATACTGACTTGGGATTCTCTTTGGTGCTGTAGGAAAGAAGAGCAAGGAAGCAATGGCAGTCATCACTTGAGCTGCAGCAATGCTAGAATTTCCTTTACATTTTGATTTGTATTTAATGGAGACTTCACTGGAAACTTGGCATAAGCCTTCCTTCAGGCAAGATTCACTTAGGAAGAGTTGTGTTGACTCAAGAAAGACTTTTGACTCACATCAGGATTTAGATCATGTACAAGTGATACACATTTATTAGAGATTTCCTGGTATTCCATTTCTGTCAAAAGAGAATCAAGATGAGATTGAAGTCAGGAAGTAAAGAAGCATCTGCTGGTGCAGTGGCAAAACAAAAAAGATAAAGGTACTTCTAGCTCTTAAGACCTTTAAGAAGTATTAAAATCGTAGACAGACTTAATTGAAGGGGAGCTCTGGGTGTCATCTGATCTAACTTCTTGCTCAAAGCTGTTCAGTCAAGGTTTGAATACCTCCAAGGACAGACTCCCTCTCAGCAGCTGCCTCAGTGTTTGACCAGACTATCGTTATGGTGATGCCTAGTTGGAATTTCCTTTGCATTTCATCCTGTTTCATGAGTAGCTCAGCTATTTATGCAAGCAACATGAGTATTTTTCAATGCCATGAAGAAAAGGGGAAATGTTACTTCACTGAAATTGCTCCAATGAAAGTGTTGTAAGAAGGATGTCATGTTCAAGTATTCTCATACATGAACCTGTCAAATTTTGAGAGGCTTTACATAAAAATATCCACTGGAACTGCTCACAAATTCTTCATTGAAAATGGCAAATGGCACAGTGGGATTATTATAGGAAAGTGGCTTCTTCTCCCTGCCTTTTTTCCTTTTTTTAAAAATTACTTGGCTTGTTTTGGATGTTTGAAGTGTAGGTAATGCTGCTCGTGGGATTTTGTTGCTTGTTAGCTTGCCTTTCTTTTTCTTTTTCTTTTTCTTTTTCTTTTTCTTTTTCTTTTTCTTTTTCTTTTTCTTTTTCTTTTTCTTTTTCTTTTTCTTTTTCTGAGAGCTAAGCTTCCAGTACCTGATAGCCCATGAAAGTTCCCTTGAGTTACAAACCTGTTTAGGCTGTGTGGTGCTGTGATCATGCTGATATTCCAAGTTAGAGCTAAAATACTGCAGTGCTGAAACAGTGCTGTTCTAAAGGTAGACGAGAAAAAATTACTTACAGTCATCTTCTTTATTGAAGGCTGCTGTAAGCTCCCCTGGAGCTTTCTCTTCTCCAGGCTAAAAAACCCCAGCTCTCCCAGTGTGTTTTCATAGGAGAGGTGCTTCAGCCCTCTGATCATCTTTGTGGCCTTTGTCTGGACTTGCTCCAGCGGGTCCACATCCTTCTTATGTTGGGGACCCCAGAGCTGAAGATGGTACCCCAGGTGAGGTCTCACAAGAACAGAACAGAGGTACAGAATCACCTCCCTCAGCCTGCTGGGTGGGTGTGGATAGTCTGTTGCTGAGGAGTGTGGTGCTGTGCTGGCTGATGTTTCATTTGCGTTCTGCCAGCTGGTTTTGGTCTGCCTGTGTGTACCCATGCTGTACTGGTGTAGGGAACTCAGTGCAGGTGCAGTGTAGTACTGCAAGTACTACAAGAGTATAAGGGGTTCTCATAGTTCTTGGTGCTTTTCTACCTTTTCCCAGTCAATAACTCAGGCTCTTAAGGTTATAAATGAGTCCTTAGTCCAAAACTATAAAAATTATTGTAAGTAATTATACAAGAAGCATCTATTTATTGTCTTTTTATAAGTATATACTGAAAACCACACATTTCTCTCTCTCTTCTTGGAAGATATATAATAATAGAATGACAGGTTGGTACTTAACTAACATGTAAAATCATGTTTTTAGGACTGTTCTACAGAAAATGCAAGTTGGTTTCTAAGACAGAAGTTACCCATGACACCAAACTCTTCTGCCTAATGTTGCCTAAGGGCACACATCTCCATGTTCCCACTGGACAACATGTTTACCTCAAACAAATTATTGCAGGTAAGAAAAAATGGAGAATGTAGTAATGGACATATTTACATAAATCCTTTTCATAGTGTTGGGAGAATGCCAAGTCCATGGCCACTAATTCCCTGGTTGTTATTAGCAGGTCTCTGCTTCCAGGATCACAATCAGTGCTTAATAATGAACTGACTGGGGTAATATTAATGAAAATCTAACTGTTGAGATGACTGGGTTTTACTGGTGACCTTATTGTCTCTGCTTTCAAGTCCCCCTTTAAAACATTCTCTCTACCAAAGCAGTGCCGTTCATCTTTGAAGTGTGGGAAGCTTATTGTATATGTGTTGTGTATCATTAGTCAGTTCCTTTTAGTTTGCAGCTTTTTTGAAATTAGGAGGGTACTGTTCCAATATATTCTTTTTTTTTCTTCTTCTTCTGAGGGATTTGTAGTAGTCATGGTAACACTGCTTTACATCCAGTTGTGCAATATTAATGATAACGTGAGGTTATGAGAGGAATGTGTTTAGAAAAGCACGTGTGCTTTACTTCAATGTGCTATTCTTGAAAATTTTGTAGAAGGTGAACTTAAAATGGAAGGTCAAAGAAATAGCCAGTGTACTATTGTAAGGGCACTTCTTAAAATTTGCATATTAATAGTTATACTGGTCACTGTACTTGGATTGCAGTATACATGGTAGAGACTCCTCAGAATTTTTAAACATCCATTAATTAAGAATTGTTTTGACCTCCTCCTCCTCCCTGCCTAGTTCTTTACTAGTGTCTGGCTCTTGAGATCTTTCTTTCTATCATTATACAATAGCTTTTTGCAATGATACTGCAATAAAATACAATTGTGCAGTACTAAAAATCTGCTGTTTAAATTTAGAATAAATCAAACTGTGGTACCTGAAAATTAATGAAAATGTTTAGGTTTTCGTATTCTTTGGGGATCACTCAAGATCTTTTCATCCCATGTCCTGAATTGCTAACTAGCATGGAAATAACGTACTCAAGTTTTTAGTTGAAAGTAGAAGGCTTCCAATTCTGTAATAAAAACTGGTGCAGTGGAAAGTAATAAATTGCATAAAAGCATGGGATGGTGTTATTTT
This sequence comes from Machaerirhynchus nigripectus, assembly GCA_013397975.1. Classification (NCBI taxonomy): domain Eukaryota; kingdom Metazoa; phylum Chordata; class Aves; order Passeriformes; family Dicruridae; genus Machaerirhynchus; species Machaerirhynchus nigripectus. Next base: position 2,323,598 of record VZRQ01001291.1, read on the forward strand.
TATGGTATATGCAGGTTATTTATTTACTCTTTGTTTATTTTGGTATTTGTTTGTAGTATCTGGATGTAGAGTGCTTTTCATATTATTTGAGCTATCTTTCTTTCTACTCTCTAGGGACAGAGGTAGTAAAACCATACACACCTGTATTGCCTTTTTTGCCACTGGATTTCCAAGAACCACCTTGCCATGATGGTGTGCATTTATATTTAATGATTAAAATTTATTCCCGTGGACTGTTCACACAGGCACTTGACCACCTACAAATTGGTAAATATATGTTGGGGGGTTTTGTGTTTGGTTTTGTAGCAATTGCATTATCTTTAAAGATTCAGTGTCTGAGTATTGTGATGTTCTTATTGTTTACCGATTTATACACCAGGACTTACTTAAAACTTCTTTTAAACCTTACTCCCCATTCCCTGAATGTAAAGGCTTGTCCTCACTGTAGCTAGGAGTCGTCCATTACAGACAGCTCTCCTGACTGATGTCTGTGAGCTGTATCACGCATTGTAGTGGATGGCTTTGATGTCATATGCTCTGAGAACAACTTCTTGTACTTTTGCATAAAGAAAGGAGGTCTGTTTTATGGGACTTAGGGTGTATTTCCTTTTCCATTTCAGATACGGAGGTAGATTTTTAACACTGACTTTGCAAATGTTTGTGTACCCATACTGTGTAAAATCCATCAAGACAAAACATTTTTATTGCACGTCTCTTCTTTTAACAAGAATGATCCTTATGTGAAGTGTATAGTACCATTCTGAAAGAAACCCTACTATTACAGAAATGAAGGCAATATGAAATGGCCTTTAAAAACCAGAATGCTAATGAGCTTGTTTTCAGCAAATTAATGTTCACCTTTTAATTTTTTTTATTCTTTAAATAAAGGAGACTATATTTTTGTCAGCAATCCTGAAGGCAACTTCAAGAAGTCGCAAGTTCAAACTTCAGAAGATCTCATTTTATTGGCAGGAGGCACAGGCTTCACACCAATGGTTAAGCTGCTGAATTTTGCTCTGACTGAAGTTAGCTGTCTCAGGTATGTGACACGCAAGCCTCAGTGTTAATAAAACAATTAACAAAATAAAATGGTATGAAAACATTTTTCTTGAAGTTACACCAAAAACTGGCATGCTTTAGGGAAGAATCTGTCAGAAGCTTAGGTAACTTACACATATTTGGTTATTGGCTACCATCAGTAATGGGCTGATTTGCATTTTGGAATTTAGTTGTGGTACAAATGAGCTCACTGAATAGAAACCTTGAGGAATTTTTTTTACTAGTTTCACATTTGAGTGTCTTTTTTTAGTATAGAAATATTGCAATATAGATACTGGGTTTTGGACTGAGGAGGGCTGCAACTGTTTACTTATAGCTTCTCTCTGATACGTTAAAATAGTTAGCCTTTGGTTTTCACGTGCTAAGCAGCAGTAGCACGTTGTTACCAGATGAGTTCCAGTTTTCACAAAAGACTTATATGTCACTTATATAAGTACAATATTAAGCATATTCAAATGCATGAAAAGATGGGTATTGCATATGCATTCTTTACTCTGTAAAATCTACAGAAGAAAGCATTACTTGTTTTTGGTCAAGGGAATGGGTTGTTATGTCCTTTAGGACCATAGAATGAGTATTTCTGCTTTTGAAACAACATAGATTAATTGTACACTAATCTACATACTAAAACTACAAAGGATGATACGTACTGCAAAAGTTTGTTTCTAAAAAAAACCAAACAAACCCTAAATCCAGACACTATACTTATATTGTTATATTTCAGCAATTACATATAATCCTGTTTTGTGAAGAGAGAGACTGTACTGTTTGGTTCTTCCAAAATGTATTGTCAGTAGAAAATCATAAGTGGCTGACTGGCTTTGCAAATCCAAAGGATGAATCTGACAAAGTGCTTGGGAACATATTTTTAGCTCTTTGCAGCACAATTTCCTTTGGGAACTCAGTGTTAGTTTAGGGTGCAACAGCATCTGTTTCCTTACTAGTCAAAGTAAATGAATTTTTCATTCTTGCTGTGGAGGCTGGTTAGGTGCTGGAATGACTTGAACTGAGACAGCTTTTATTTATATGTAGACACTTTAAACCTTTGTTTTTCTGACTGTTCTAGGCAATTTAGTTTCTTGGCCTTATATTTGCTCTTTAACCCTCCGTTTATTTTTTGGGAAAGTACTACCAAAGTGTCTTTAATACATGTATGTTTATCTGTACGAGATACATGTGTGTGTGTATGTATATGTGTATCTATATATATTATACATTTTATATAATATATGTATGCATATATGAACAATATAAATATAATTTGCATAGAATTATCTTACTTTGCAAAGTAACTGTTGCCATATTGTTGGATTGCCCATGCTAAAACACAAATTGCAGAAAGCTGAGGAATAATCTGTACAATGACAGACTTGTCACCTGAGGGTGCCGAAGCAACCTCTGTCTTGAGTGCTGGGTGAGTGCTGCTGAAGCTCTGAGGCTGCACTGTGAACACTGGAGAATCTTTAGCTTCCCTGGGCAGCATTTGCTGTAATGAGCTTGGATAATTGGATTTTCATTCTTACTGTCTAGACAAAGTCTGCCTATTATCCTGTAAGTCTATTTCTTGACTACTGTAAATGGGCAAAACAATTTGTTCCCTTCATAGCTGCACTATCCTTTTGCGCATCAAGTCATGATGCTCTTTCTTCAGCCTTGGTACCTCTCTTACTGGCCAAATTGTATTTGGCCAAAGTATTAACTATAAAAGAATATTGGTCCTCTACGCTTGCTTTTTAAGATGAAGGTTTTTTGCTCCTTTTACTGGTTGTGTATAACTGCAGTCAGGTAGGTACCACATTTCTTAAAAGAAGACTGAAGCACAAAGGCACAAAATACTAGGTAGGGGGGCTAATGCTTTTCTCAATATAGGATGCTTGTAATCTATTCTTCAATCTCCTTGGTAGTTGTATCTTGCCTTGTCTCCAGCTTTTCATTCCTAAATTACCACTCTGTTCTCATATTCACTTTTAATATAGTATTCCACTTTCGTCATTCTTGTTTGGAAGGTGATTTTTTAACTTTCTATCTCTTCTTCTTCCTCTGTGTTAAAATCCTTTAAGGGTCTCTAACTCCTCTTTCTGAACAGTTTTCTGTAAGACCTTCCATAACAGTTTTTTTTTAGTTTATTGAAATGTACATCCCTTGAAATAGTTTCCAGTATGTTAGATTCACTTTATTTCCTTCCAAAGGGCTGATGAAGCTTCTTATTTGTTATCTAAATTTTAGTCATCATTCTGTCAACCAGCTTTTCTTTAGTGGTGGGGATCGTATCTAAATTTCCACTTCTTCATTTTAGCTGTGTTCTCCCTTATTTCCAGTGAAACTGCAACCACTTTATTCCAAGTTTGGAGTTTTCTGTTCTTTGTAGTGCTGAGCAGAACTGCAGGAGATGTATTTGTCTGCCCTGGGGAGTACTAGTAAGGGTGTCTCAAAACATTATTCTCCAAATAACCAATTTCTATTTTTGTGCCCAGCGAACAAAATGCATGGCTTTCCTATGCACTTTTTATTGACATTTCCCCCACTTGAGTAACACTCGATGCTGTGGTGCACCATGCCACCATTTAGAGTACTACATTAGTGTAGTTGGCTTTATTTTCCATGTTTTCAGAGAAGTGGGCTGTGGAAAGCATGTAAAGATTCTGGCACATTCCAGCTTCTGAAGAGGATGATTTTAGTATTTAAAGAGGTAGCATAGCTGATTTGGGGCTGTTTTGTCTATACCAGGCAAGTTTTCCAAAGCTTGTTCAGTGTGTCTAATTTTCACTTATAATGCATCTGGAAACAAACAAAAAATGTACGTGAAAGTTTTGCTGTATGATGCATCAAGTTTTGATTCTTTAACACAAACTATCTGCAGTTAATTTTAATTGCTTTTTTTCTTTTTTCTTCCTTTTTTTTTTTTTTTAAGGACAGTGAAGCTTATCTTCTTCAACAAAACTGAGGATGACATACTTTGGAGAAACCAACTAGAGCAATTAGCTCTTAAAGATGAAAGGTAATTAAAAGTCTTGTGGAGAACAACTTGTAACATCTCGGTGTACAGAACAAGTCCTGGGGCTTAGATTAACACTACAGCTTTGGCACAAGGACAGATTCTGATTCTGTAAGCTCTTAGCTAAGTAAAAAATGAGGGAGTGCAAGGAGATCCATTGGTCGCAGACGCAGAGGCTATGTTGTTATGTTCTGTAGGTCCCATGGGAAGCCAGGGATTTGATCTGACAGTGTTTAATAGATGGTTATTGGAGATTATGTGTTAGATTAGATGATTTTTAAAACTGAGAGGCTTTTTGATGCAGAAAAAAATTTGCCTTCGCCTTAACAGTAGAAAACACAGATATGCAAAAAAGGACTACCGAAGAGAGAGAGAAGGATAATGTACCCCAGGAGCAACATTCCAAATTTAGAGAAGTCTTATAAAAATCTTTTTGGTGTCACTGGTTATGAAAATATTTATGTAGAAATTCAAAGTTTAAATAGGCTCATTATTTTAATTTTTTCCTTAATGATTGTTGCATTTTTCCCTCAATTACAATGTTATTGCAGATTAAAATGCAAGTAGTGCACATGTAATGTCAACTTAATTCAGCAGGCCATAGTTCTGTCAGGAGACACAGGATTATCAGAGTACCTTTTAATTTCAGTTCCCTTGCTGTTATCACTAGATATATTGTCATTGATTAGACTTTAAGTGATAAAAATATGTTTTGTTTATGGTTAATTCTTAGTTGAATTCTTCCTCAGTAGAAACCGCTTTTTCCTTCACAACACTGAAGTGAAAAATCAATACTATTTCATACCCTAGTGTTGTCTGGCATATTCAAAGCTTTGTAGTCTAGACACTGTGCAAATTTACAGTAAAAGCCTTTTCTCCCTTTCAGTAGGAGCCTCAGATACAGAAGTGCTTGGTTTTTACTCAGTTACTATTCTGTTAGTGAGTTTTTGAAACCAACTGTAATATCTTCTCATTATTGAAATTGTTCTGACACTTTCCTGAGTTTGGCTAAGCATTCTTATCTCATTACTTGTGTATTGAGCTACACTAACATTTGTAAAAGTGAATAATGGAGCAGTAAAATCTGTGGTTAAGTATTATAATTGGTCCCAGAGAGGGTTTTTTTTGTAAGCTGAAATAGAAAGCTGGAATTTTTAACTTTGAAAGATTTGGTTAAATAAATACACAATATGGGACTGACTTGATCAGTAGGAATGACTAAATATTGGTGAGATCTGGTACTGGAGGGGGGAGCTGAGCAGAACAGGAAGGTAATCACAGGAAACATCAGTGTCTTGGTCACTCGCATCTTGTGTAGCAGATTTCTAATCAGAGGTAATACTTATGAAATATTCTTCTGCTTACCAGGTTTGAGGTTCAGTTCATTCTTTCACAACCAACAAAAGACTGGGTAGGTAAACAGGGGAAGATTTCTTCACCTCTTCTCTCTGAGTTTGTGAAAAGAAGCAGAAGAGACTCCAAAGTGCTTATCTGCATCTGTGGTCCAGCACCTTTTACAGAACAAGGAGTACAGTGAGTATTTGAAATGATGAACTGGAAAGTGAGAAATTTTTAAAAATTTGATCACCTAATCAGCTGTAGAGTTTCTGATTTGGTAGTCTTTCAAAAACGGCCTTATGTTGTCTGCTTTGCAAGAAAACTGTTAAAATTAAAACCAAAAAAAAGGAATTAAAAAAACCCACCTTGCACCATACCTGAGGAGTATATTTATATTTATGTGTAGCTAAGTGTCAGCAATATGTAGGTTTCATGAGTTCTAGTAACTTGTCCAGAACTTTCTAAAAGCAGCTCTTTACAGTGACTTTTTTCCCAAGGTTTTAAATGCTGCTTTTAAGTTGATGTTCATAGAAAAGCTGGAATAATAGGAAATAAGCTTTCTTTGTTGGTGTTAGCTTGATAAATTAAGTTACAGAAGTAAAGTTCAAAGCAGTTGTTCTATCACAAACATTTTTCTCAATTGTTTTTTAAATTAATGCATTTATTTGTGTCTGTACCTAATATTTTCTTATTTTATATGCATGTTTAAAGATAAAAGGTCCTCTAAATTTCTCTTGCCCAGCTTCAAAATACTGAACGAATATGACATCATTTGCTTTTCTGCAGTCCTACTGAAGTCAAGGTGTATTGGCCAATAATTACACTGCCTCTTGAGAAAACTGAAATAATTAGGACGATATCTGTATTTATTTTTAGAAATTGTTTTCATTACCCAAAAAGTTCATGTAGTATATCTGAGCTCCTGGGCATTGATTGTTTTCTAAATGTATTTGCATGGGTAAAGTTAATTGTGCATGTCTGAACAAAAACAGGGAAGTGGTGCTGAAGTTAAGCTTCATCTGTGTCTGTGGTGGGTTTTGAGTTCCAAATATTAATATTACCAATGTAATTTCCAACTTTCAGATATCTGAAGGATCTTGGATACTCCCAAGAAGAGATACATGCTTTTACTGCATAAACCCATATGAGGATATCAATGTTTGTTTGTATAATTCAGTGTTATTTATTCATCTTCATGAATTTAAATAAGTGAGAAACAATTTTGTAAGATTTGAAATTTCACTCTTGGTACCAAACTGTTTCTTGGAAGACACATATCTTTGAAAAAAAGTTTTATACTGTGTTTTATCTTCTTTTTGTAAATATTTTTGCTAATATTTAAGTCATCCAGGGTATTAATTTATTGTAGAGGCAAGCAAAAAAGTATAGTATACATTATGTCAGGTGTTTCATGTTGTTGGTTCACGAGAATTCTTAAATTTATGACAAGCTCTGATTAAGGTTTTGACTTGATAAAGCTTATTATTTCTTACTGTAAAAAGTCCTAAGAGCAATACGGTCTGAAATTAAATATTGCACTGTAACTCAGGTAATCTGTCATTGAAAAATTTTCTTTTTCATCTGATGTCTCTGTTTGACTTGCAAGTGATCCAGATACATTTTTTGCTTTATAAACAAAGAAAGAAAGTACCTTTGGTAAAATATGAAATTTACATCAAATAATAAAAAAAGAATAATTTTACATCATGTATTTCTGCAAATTTTTTTGTCTTTTCAGTTAATAATGTTATAAAGAAAGGTTTCCACAAGCTTAGTACTCCAGCTGATAACTCAAAACAGAGCTATGGAACTCAAAGCAGCCTTGGTCTCCCACAAAACTTCTCATGTGATCACATGACTGACGTCAGGCATCCCTTGTTATGACACAGTCTGAAGATAAAAACGTGACAGCACAGATGCGAGGGTCAGGACCACAGAAGTGCCTAAAAATATTAGACAGGTTGCACTAGTGTTAAATAAGGTTATTTCCATCAGTGTGGGTTTCTTACTCCATTATTAAAAGTGTGTTATCTTGAGGCAGTAATCTGTTCCCTCATAGGATTTTGGAGAAAAAAAAGCAGTAAAGTAGCTACTCCCCTTCTAGATGCTGTCAGTAGTACATGTAGACGTTGTGTTGTGTGACATCTAGTACTGTTTATGTCTTCTGTTGTGTTGAATGGATATTTCTTCCTCATAGGAAGCAAGACTTGTAGTTGTGGCATTAACACATTCATGAAAAATGTCTTAATGATACCCTTTAAAAAGGTTAAAATTGCTATCTGACAGTCACTGGCTATGCTTAACTGAACTGTCATCTCTTCAGTGCCCCTCTTCATTTTATTTGACTTGAAGTGAGAAAAGGATCTGGTTGTCAGTTGTTGCCCATAGGTCATAAGTTATTTCAGAAGACTGTAGCTGAGAGCAGTCATAATTTGGTATCTATACTGGAGTTAAGTGGAGGGACACTTTTCAAAGTTCCAAGGTGAACTTTGCTGAGATAAGCAGAGTTGCTTGTTTCCCCCAGGACTGGCTCTCAAAACCCTAGGTACTTCGAGGATTTTTCAGATGCATTTTAGGATTAATTGTCATGCTTCTAAAAGCCTCAGATTTCCTTTGGAGTTTTGAATAGAGCTGTTATTACTCATAACAGATCTTTGTGTGAGTAGCTCAGCAACAAATGGTCATTTGACATTACTTCAACTTGCTAATCTAGACATGATACAATTTGTTAAAAATGCTTAAAGTGTATCTTTTAAGTTTTACTTATATTGTTCTAATACTTGAAAGACTTGTTGCAGGTTATAAATTTTAAAATACATTCCTGAAGTGATGGCCACCAGGCTGAGCATCTAAAATCAAGTGGAAATGTTTTCTGAAGGCAGCAGTGCTGATGGCCTGGCTGTTTGCATGAGGAATCATCCCAGCCTTAATGCAGCTGTTAAAATGGAGCTGCTGGCAGTCGGGTTTTTTCTTGTAATTAACCTTTATTGCTGGCGATGTGATCAAACAGGCAAAAAACTTTTTGACTGGAAGGAAACCCAGTGCAAAAGGACCTGGGGTGCTGGTTGACAGTGGCTGAACAAGAGCCAGGGTGTGCCCAGGTGGCCAAGAAAGCCTGTGGCATCCTGTCCATCAGCAATAGTGTGGCCAGCAGGACCGGGCCAGTGATTGTTCCCCTGTACTCAGCACTGGTGAGGCTGCAGCTTGAGTCCAGTGTCCAGTTCTGGGCCCCTTTACTACAAGAAAGACACTGAGGTGCTGGAGTGAGTCCAGAAGAGGTTAACAAGGCTTTTGAAGGGTCTGGAGAGGAACAGCTGAGGAGGGAGCTGGGGTTGTTTAGTCTGGAGAGGAGGAGGCTCAGACATTCTCACTGTACAACTGCCTGAAAGGAGGTTGTAACCAGATGGGGGTCAGCGTCTTCTCCCAGGCAACCAGTGACAGGACAAGAGGACATAAATTCAAGTGGCACCAGAGAAGGTTCTGGTTGGACATCAGGAAGAATTTCTTCAAGCCACTGGAATGGACTTCCCAGGGAGGTGGTGGAGTCACCATCCAATGAAATGTTCAAGAAACAACTGCACATGGCACTTACTGCCATGGTTTAGTTGACAAGGTGGTGATTGTTCAAAGGTTGGACTCGATGGTCTCAGAGGTCTCTCCCAACCTAAATGATTCTGTGATTCCTGCAAATTTTCCATGTTCATATGTGAGCTGGTGTTGATAAGGTATAACACAAAGCAAATTGTGTGACTTACAAAACAAGCAAGAGAAACAAAGTACTTAAAATACTCAGTTGAGTGCTTCCAGTACATTCCTTCAAGACAGTGTTCTGTGGTTAGATGAATATCAAGATGTTTTACCCACAAAACAATTCTCTCTGCCCATATGAGCACTACCTTATAGCTTTTTTTTTTGCTTTGTAGAATGATACTGAAAGTACCATGACTGCTTTTGTCAAGTTGAGATACTTTCCCATTCTTTCATTCTTTGCATTACTACGTGTTTAAAAGTTAGGGGGCAAGGGGTGAAATGACAGAAAAAAAATCTTTAAAAAGTTTTAAGCACCTTACAGTTCACTGTTTTTTCTGTCTATTTGATCTCCCCAGAGCAGGATTTAGGTTGAAAACGAGTTGTCTAAAATGACGTGCCTGCGGCAGAGCTACATTTCCGAGCTCCCTTTGTAATCACTAGAATTCAAATCAGCACAGCCTGTTCAGGTCTGAGAGTTGGTTCAGCTGTGCTGGGTATGGGATTCAAGGTGCCCCGGGCCATTTGAGACATTCAGTGGCAAGCCAGACCTATCAACAGCATGTTTTTTGTCTGTTTGTTTTTCCTTCAGTTTATGCCTGTCAGACAATATTTTCTATACATCTGAAGCCCAGTTTGCTGCCTAAATATGTCTCAATAACTAGGTCTTTGATCTCTAGTGATGTAAAGTAATAGTATTGTGAAAGCAGGTTTAGATTTTTTGGTGGTTTTTTTAACCGTCTTCAGGTTTTCCTGCATATGTTTATTAAAAAATAGGTATCTGCACTTCTAAAGAATTAATACTTTTATGATTTTCCTGATCTTACTTTAAATAGGCCTATTGAAATAGCTGTTTTCACACAATCAGCAGCAAGAAAAAGCTTACGTCATTTTGTATTCTACAGATATTTAAATCTAGTTGGAGCAGGTGTTACGTAATTTTCCTCGGCTAGCCTGGAGAAATTCGGATTGACAAAACCCCAAACTCTCTGTACCACAGCCCTTTCAACTTCTTGAGCAGATATAAATATTCAAGTTGTCAATCACTGAGGGGAAAAACCTCATATTTTATAGAGTGTGTGATCAGTGGCTTAACACTCTACTCAGAATCCAAATTTACTTAGTTTTTGGGCAGACTAAGTATTCTCTGGCTGTCTCTGTCCTATGAGTATGCAATACAGATTCCCTTAGTTAACTACCTGCCTTTCATTCTTTGATTTTCCTGTTATTGGATAAATTTCATGTTTTCCCAGCTGAAATTTCAGGGCAGGCCTGCGTGCTTAGTTCCCATGGAAACAGATTATTGTCTTCATACAAACTGGACATGCTGAGTTGCTGTGGCAACACAGGTAAAAAATTCTAGTAGGTGTAGAAAAGTGTCAAGTCCGTGCTGGCTGCTAAGCCTGAGCATCTGGTGTCTGCCAGGAGCTGCTGCTGCATGTCCCAGAAGAGGGTGAGGAGCTCCCTAGGATGCAGATGATGGTCTTAGACCATAAAATGGCAGAATGTTCCTCCCAGCTTGCATATCTTTCTGCATTTAACCATGAGAAATGCACTTACCTTTTATGTTTTGTAGCTTCCCAAGGGATTTATTGACTGTTGCTGATGATTGGGCATGTAGAGGTCAAAGAGGAATGTCTGGGTTTTGTCACCAACTTGCAAATGTTTCTAACTGAAATGTACCTGCTGGCAATCCTGTGTTTGCATCTGTAGGTAGAAAACATGATCCTGTTGGAAATATTTTCTCCTATTTGAAATAAGGAGTCAGTTTAAAGTGCAGTGAGTTGAGGTAAGGAAGACTACTTATTGTGGATTTAAAAGCAAATAAGAAGTTTGAATCAACTTGCAAAAGATACAAAGATACTTACCTGGCAGAAAATGGAGGGGTGGGGAAAGCACTTGAGATGATGTGATAGAGGAATAAGTGACTTCATGCTACTTGAATTGACTAGACTGTTAGTCATACAAGAGAAGCTTTTACCAATGTCTATAAAGACAGGTATGCTAGTTAAAGCACAGTATGACAGGACCTTTCTACTCACTAAGTCAGAAGTGGTGCCTGGCTCATTCCCAATAAAGAGGAAAAAAGTTGCTAAACCAATTGACCAGCTTAGGATGGGAGAAGGGGCTCACCTTGCTTCCCTTTTGGTCATGTTGATCTCTGCTTTGAACTGTGTCCCTCTTGATCAAATGAAGGTCAGTGCAGAACACAAAGTAAAATTTTGAGCATCAGCTCCATAAAAGATGAAGAAGAGACAAACCATTTTAGGGAGAAGTCATATGCTTCAGTTAAAGTTGTGAAAATTACACCCTGAATGGTGTTCATGGAGAAGCCAGGGAGGTCCTGCTCTGATGCATAGTCCAAAATGGCAATATGGGAGATACAAGTGATAGGTCTAAATGTCAGCTGCTTGGGAGGTGAAAGAAATGATGTCCAGGAAAGTTATAATTTAGGGGCTTCTGCCCACTATGAAATTAAAACCAGCCTTCATGTCTTGAATGGTCCATTCATATGTCAGTGCTCTAAGTGGTGAAAGGCCTTTACCGATACTTTTAGGCCATGGTGAGGAGAGAGAAAGGAGGGTATATACAATGTAGCTGTTAAATTGTGTGGGGAAGACTTCCAAAAATTAGGAATCTGAAGGTAGATACCTAAATGCAGGAGCACAAAAACCAACTCCAGGTGGCACAAAGAGCAGCTAGCTGAGTGCCTCAGTGCCACCAATGTGAGCAGTTGTCATGTGTGTCTTAAGGAAGAGCCATCTCCTACCTTCACACCAGGCTGAGCCACTGTTGAAAAGTGCATCCAGTGCCTCTGGTAGCTCAGACTGTTTGGAGCAATGAAGTTTGCTCCTAAATAACACAGTGTGAGTTTTAAGTAACATTGTCTTCACCTGCTGCCTCCCTGTAGCCATTCAACAAGATTAGTGAATAAAAGCAGAGTAGATTTCTTTATGGCAGCATGTTTTAAGTCTAAAAAGGTGTTTAAATAACCATCTTAAATCCATCTATTGTCCCTTCAAGATTCTGCATAATTCCTCACAGGAAAAATAAATTAATTAACAGGAACTCAGTACACTAGTCAAATGAACATTATTCTTTTTTGGTGCAGAAATTCCTGTGCAATTATTTTTCTATAAAGAGTACTGAATAGGGAAATCATAAATCAGAAATGTTCTGGATAAATAGTATTACATGCAGAGATTCCTCTGCATATTTTGAAACCAGTGAAACAATTTTAATAATTTAATATCTTCCCCGCTGTTTTTTCATGAGCTTTAGGAAACTTGCCAGCAAAGTTTACACACTGAGTTACTGCTATGTCCTCTTCTTAGAAAACAGTCAGGGACTTGACCAGCCCTGCCAAGCTGGCATACTGGAACCATGCAACTTGGCATAGGCTGCTTTGTGTGTCTGTTCAGGCTCCCAGCGTGAGAGATACTGGTACCACAGGACTGGTACTCCCCCAGTTTTGGGCTTTGTGAGTACAGTACAGATGGACCCTGCCAAAGTTTGTGCAAACCTTGCACCTCCCCATGCCTCTACTGAAGAGAAGTACGGGCTGAAGGGCTTGTCTCGCAGAACTTGGAGGCTGTGGACTGGTACATACTGGAGAACGTGTGGAGTGTTCCAGCCCCTGCAGAGAGCCAGTTTGGAGAGCAGGAGTTTGGTGCACCATGGGCCTGAGTGGATAATCAGTCACACAATTTTGGCCTTCCCCGAATTAGAATCGGCTTGTTCTTGTATTTCTCTTGGTTGATGATGCAAACAGCTACTAAAGCCTTATCAGATATTTTATTCATATTCAAATAAATAAATAAATCAGTTGTTTTAAATGTGAACCTGTGAAGCTTTGGTTACATTTTGAACTCATCTCCTAGTCTCTATTTGTATTTGAGACATAGCCTTTCAAAAACTCCACTCGAGACCTTTGATCAGGCCTTTGCAATGGTGGCCTGTAGCAGCACAGATGGTCAGTGAGCAAGGGCAAAGGAGGGAATTCTGCACTGATAATATACCAGCTTCTGCTTATACAGGATGTTTGGTGTATTATTTTTCAGACTTGTTTATACATCAGTTTGTCCAGTGCAACTAATCTCTATCTTAGCTTGCCTTATCAGTGCTGTTATCTCAAAATGTCTCTCTACGCTACTCCCTCCAATTTAAGGTCTCAAACCACCTCATATGCATGAACCTATATACTTCACATACTCCACAGCACTCATGACTGGTGTGTGTGTGTCTCTGCCCCCTGTGCCTAACACTGTGCTCACCGTTCTCCTCAGGAGTACTCTCTGCTTTGTGATGCTCTCTCTCCTTTCCCCTTGAGTTGAGTAACTGAGGAACAGAATCAAGTTAAATTCAGATCAACCATCTCAAATTTCAGCTGGAAATCTCTTCTTGCTGTTTGTGTGCCCTCCTTTTTTATTTTCTTATTTCAGTTTGTCTAAGACAAGAAATACCGTCTCCCAGCAAAACCCATCTTGTTAAGATTAAAAAGCCTCAACACAGCCCTTTAGCATACGTTGAGGACATAAGAACATGGTGTCTTGCATATGTAAGGGAGACATTTGCCAATCTTTCTTCATAAGGCCTTGTGCTAAGGTGTAACTTACCTTGGTGAGCATTTAAATCTGTGTAGCATTTCCTGGCGTTCTCTTTGTAAAATAAGAATAATTTGGTAATAAAATGTCAGTGTATCTATAGCTACAAAAGAGCTTCTCCCATACCAGCAAATAATTGCTTTGGAAAACAGTTTGTAAAACATTCATAGCAAATAAAAGATCTGGCAACAAAACTTGCAAGTAACAGCCAGACTTTTATGTAGTCTCTTCCTGATTATTAGTATGACTACTTCAAAATGACTACAAAGAAAAATTGAATGCAGCTCCTTTCCTTTTTCATCCTTTGCCAAAAGCCAGGAAAACCCATGAATCCTTTGCATAACTGCTTAGTTTTTTTCAACTAGAAATATAATTTTCTATATTTTTGAAGGTAGCAGAAAAAAAATATTAAATTTCTATACTGCAAGCTAAAGATGATTAAAAATAACTGATTGAAATACATTTTCATCAATGAGTAACCTTTTATTGACTACTAGTTGTAAAGACACTGATTCCAGCTCCCTCTGCCCATCAATTGCCGTTGAAAGAACTTACAGTGTACTCTACTTTGGTATCCCAGTATGTCCTCCAGCAAAATCGTGCAGCAGATTTAATGCTCCTGGTTTTGTCTGTGCTGCGCCATAGTGGTTGGTTTTGAGGTACCTTTGAACCATAGTTGTAACACCAGAAGCCATAAACTGAGACTGATGGACAGCTTAGATTGTGCTGGAATAGTTTAATCTATTAAAAGGCCAAATGATGTCTTAGAGCAAGGCACTGAGGTGTCCCAATCTGACACACAAGCTGAAAGCACCACAACTTTTTTCTTTCAGGCGCCTGGCTTTGATTCTCTGCATTAGTTTTTCTAGTTCAGCTCTGAAAACTATCTTACACCATGAACGTGGAAAATGCATGTAACCTTGCGTCTCTGCATATGGCTGAGACCCCCTTGACAGCATGAAGTGTGGGCTTCTTGACAGTGGCAGGAGTGGTATTTTCCATTTGCAGAAGTGGCTATAAAGAGGTTCAGTCTTCAGTGAATATCTGTGCTCCACAAAACATACGCAGACATTGCAGAATAAGCAGGAGTTCCCTTGGATCTGAGGAACTGAGAAATAATTACCTAAACTTGTTTCCTACCCTAGTCCTCTAACAACTGTATAGTTACCATAGCAATGAAAATGTTGCTCAGCATAAGAGAGAAATTAGCTGGATCGATGGACCATGCCATGGGTGGTTTGGAACAACACTTAATTCAGATTCCATTCACTGGGAATAAAGCCAACAGATCAATGTCATATTTGATAAAACAGGAAAATAACAAGACCAGAGTATGTCTCAGGTGAATAAATTCTACAGAAAAAGGCACAGGATGCAATTTTTGTTTGTATTCCATGCACATTTGTATTTATAATGGCATGCAGCAGTTTTGGCAGTGCAAACAGCTTCCTAAGTGAAAGCGTGTTTGCTTTTATTTCCCCTTTCAAATAGACTGGTATCATGGTACTGTTTGCAAATAAGTTTTATTTACTTAAGGGAGAATGAGTATGAGGCAAATTCAGAATTTCTATCCTGTTAGGCTGTGTATAGTGAGACCCAAAGACAGTGGAATTTTACTCAGTAAACAATAATTATATAATTAAAAAATAAATAAATAATGATTATATACATTTTTTAATGCAGTGGAATTTCCTCTTGGCAGAGCTCTTAATCAAATTCTAAGCATGGTAGCAATGCTTATGAATTGTGTATTGGGATGCTCACACAACCCAGACACTTGAAAAAGGAGCTGACAGATCAAGACCCTGAGAAGTGGAGTTAACTGGAAGTATCTCTTAATGTGTGCTGTGTGACAGGAGAGCAGGATAAATCCATCATTCAGGCACAGGACTTACTTCTGTTCTGTTAGAGATTAGAGGTGACTGATCCTGCAACTGCAGAAAGACCACTCATGTAGATTGGGGCTCTCTGCACATTCAGCTCAATGCGTGTTGGGTCAAGGAAGCAGGGTCACTGTCACTCTGATGGGGTTTCCTGACCTTGCTGGTCTTCTGTGAGGGCACAGCATCAGTGGAACATTCCTCTTTCATCCTCGGTCCTGACCTACTGCTCCTATATTTAAATCTAGGTTGAAAATCTGGTATGGTGAAGTCTTTTCATATTCCTCGCATCAAATTGGCTACTTGTTCCCACAAGATGGAAAACTGCTGGCCATCCCTTGCCCAACAACTTCTGAGGAGCTTTGCCAGGAAGCCAGGAAGGTAAAAGCATGCGGGGAACCACTGGCTTAACTTCCTTCTGTGTCCCCGAGTCATGCAGGGTGGGACCTGCATCCTGTCCGTGAACTGGCACAAACACCCTGGGAACCAAGGGCAAGTCAAAGGTTTTAGTAGAAAGAAGATGGGTGGTCTCTTGGGAAGAGTGTCCTCAAAGACAGCCCTGTGTAGCGAAGGTCTTTCTCCGAGGCTTGTTAAACACTGCTCCCATTAGCCCAAAGGAGACAGGTAATGCTCCTTTGCTCAGCTGTTGCTCAGCAAACCTGCCTGTCCCATTTCTGCTGGAAACAAATGTTTCTCAATACTTTTGTGTAGCATCTGTTGTATTCATTGCCCTGTATGATGGAAGGTAGGTCCGGCCCACACTTCTTTGGCACTGTTTCAGCAAGGGATGGGTCTGGCCAAATATGGCTGCAATCTATGTTATATATACATATAACGTGTTATGTACCTCAGCAGATGCTCTGGCATCAGACTCTTGGAAAAGCAAACTGAGGTACAATTGGCTTAGCCTACTTCTATGTCCACTTCGTGTCCATCCCTTTGGAACTAGAAGATGCTCCTGATCATAAAGTTTAGTGAGTGAACTCTTCTTCCCATCCTAGGTTTGTGTGTTACAAAGTGCTGAAAACAGTTTTAGCAGTAGTTTTGTCACCAGCAACTAGAGTGTGAACTCCTAGGCACTGAAAAAACCCTACTTCTGACTGATCCTGTGATAGTGTCTATTTTAGTACACAATTAACCATATAGGTGTCTGTGCTGGGACTGAATGTACTGCCTAGCCTGGGTGGTAGTTAAATCTGGAATGAAAACAACAATGAGAGCTGCAGTTCTTTATCTAAAGTTGACCTGGGCTTTTCAGTATCTGTCACTTATGAAAATGTGGACTTGAAAATAGTGCCTGCTGTCTTATTACTAGCTTGGGATGATTTCATGTGTTGGTGGAGGTGAAAAGCAGCAAACACTTTACTCCTTCTCTCTTCCTCACCTCAGCCTTCACTGAAGAGAAGATATGGCAGCATAATAGAGAAACACAGGTGTTGAGGAGAACATGAACTTGATACAACCAGCAGTTTCAGAGTGCCTCAGAGCATTCCTTGAAAAAATGCCAAGGTAAATAACCAGGGAAAACAGATGAGCTAAATGTAAATGTTTTGACCAGTGGGTGTTATTTTACTGACATGTTCACAAGGTTGCTTAGAGATGGGATTGTCATGGCTAAAGAAGTGTTTGAAAAAGAAAATGAAACCAGCATGAAATTCTGTAATGTGCCGGCAGAAACCCAGGGGTGACACCAAGGTGCAAAGCGTTACCTTTTTTTTCCTTTGGTTTCAGCGAGCCCAAGGTCAGGCCCTGAATGCACATCCTCCTGCTGTCATCTGGGCTTGCAGGGGACTCTTGATGAACATAAGCAGTAAATGTCTTCTCCTTCCTCACTACACATTGGGCAAAAAATATTTGGCACAGACAGAATTTAATAAAATTGCTAATTTGTTTCAGGTCTCCCCTGCTTCTGTAAACATGGTGTGTTTTTCAAGCCTAGATTGCTGTTGAAAACAAAACCTGAAACTGTTTTTTAATCTACCTCATCTGTGAAAATAATCTGTTATGTATTGCAAGGGTGTAATTACCATAGTCACTGTCAGAATTGCATAATTTAAATCCTTTATCCCATGGAAGAAAAGGAACTAATTATTACAAGGATTCCCATTATTTAGGAAGAGCAAGATTCTTAAAAGAAATTCAGTTCTTTGGTGGCAAGTGACTTGTCTCATCCCAAGGAGCACTGCAAGGCTTGTGTGTGGGGACCCCAGGGAGATGTGGGTGTGGGGCCTTTGTTTCAGCTTTTGTTAGGTAAGTGCAGGGATCTGAATGTATATACTGAATTTGCAGAAAAAGGTCTCTGCGCACATCATCTTCTAAAGCAGAGTCTCTGCTAGTACTCTGAGATGAAAGTAAACCATGTTTTCCTGGATCATTGGCAGCCAGTGCTGCTGGTGAGGCATGTTTAGGCTGACAGATAGAAGATTTATTTACAAAATAAGTCCCATCTTCCCTTCAGACATACTTATGGATATATTATTTTATTGTCACCGCCAAGTAATTCTGGTCTGTTCAAAGGACCTGGAATTCTGTGGTGAGCATCTTGTGTGTCCTGCCTGCCTGGTCATTGGCCTCTTTGTCTCTGCAAGGGTCCAAAACATCTTTATTTTGCCTAACAACTACATTTCCTGGCAAGTTGTCTCATATTTATTCCAATTACTCTCTCTGTCTCTCATGCTTCTCGCTTTTGGTAAGGTACTTTACATAACAGATCAAATGTGTCAAGACTTGTTTACGCTGTCCTTTACTTCTACAGCCTACCATCAAAGAGTTAGCCTGACACTGTGGGCCTATCCTGTCTGTGCAAGTCACTTTCTGAAGTCAGGTAAATCTGATTACTTGGCTGGTATTGCCATTAGTTCTGTTAAAAAACCCACCAGCTTGATATTTCAATTGTTATTTTATCTGCTATGCAGCATGATACTCTTTTAAACCATACTCTGGTAGGTTGGCACTGAAGAGTGGCATTGTCAAGAAGTGACCTTTTAGCTATCTTTTTCTGTCCTCTTTAGAAATTAGATATTTTCTACAAAGTGATTATTGTCCTGTAGTGTGGAGTACTTGAAGTGTCTTTATTGAGTCTTGCTGACCTGGAGCTCACTGTTCTGTCAGTCTGTTCCTCACTGAGCCTTCAATGACAAGGTGAACCTTAGCTTGGGGTAGATCCTCAGCTGTCACGGTTTTCCCGGGACTTACTGCTAATTACTCTGATTTCCGTGTTCCTGACTGAGCTGTGATCTTAAAAATCTTCTCCAGAGTGAAAAGGGTAAGTACAAAACAGAGCAGTCTGGACGGGAGATGGGATGTGTGCAAGGAAAGGCTGAAGAAGTGAAAATGTGCCAAATAACAGCTCTTTATCAGCTGGTTTTATATAGAATCATAGAATGTTTTGGATTGGAAGCAACCTTAAAGATCATCTAGTTCGGTTGGTTCGCATCTTTTACCTTCTGTGAGATAAGAATTAGGAGGAACCTGAGTTGATGGACAGTTGTTTAGACCAATAATGCTTCTCGAAATTCACATATTTAAACCGTGTGGGAGCCCAGGAAATCTCTCTTCCTTCCGGCTTTCAGGCTGGTTCTAAACAACTGTCCATCAACTCAGCTTCAAATCATCACATACATTCCCATCAAGACTTTTCTTTTTTTGTTGTGGGTTGTACCCTGTAGTTATTTCTGACATGAATCTGATGTTCCTCATATGTTCAGCGGTACCCAAACACTGTCCATTAAGCTGGTTGATAAATGATCATGTTCAGCAAGCAGACATGGACAAATGCAGTTTGCTGTTAAACTAGATAGAAAATCATTGTGTATTGTTCTAATAACTGAAAAGCCTGAGCTTGGAATGGGAAAACTGTAAGCTGTACAACATACCCTGTTCCTTTTTAAGTTATGACATCCGTAACAGCAGTGCTCGTCTAGAAGTAAACCTGGTATTACTTCCCCTTTTGGGAGGGTAAGATTTGAACTTAAAAATTTCTTCAGGAGTTGCATAGCAATGTAATTTGCTTGCCATCACATGGTGTGTGAGCCTGAATATTTCCTTCAGCTTCTGATTATGAGTGTCTCAAAACTGGGATGATCATCATCAAGCATGCTGTAGGAAATGCAATTTCTTGCACTCCATGCATTTTTTTTTCAGTAATTGCTATTGTTGATCTGCCTTCAAACAAAAGCATCAATGAACAGGAAGGTGTTCTACCTTTATATGTAGTGGGGGTGACAGAAAAGTGAGGTGCATGATTCACCTTCCTTGACTACCTAGAAATCAAGTGTAGGCTGTTCAGCTCACTCCTGCTTATAGTCAGGGGGAGAAGGGTAGGAAAGGGCTCCTACAGTGGATGTGTCGCTTAATTGCAGACAGACACATTTCCACTAGGCAATGATTCCCATGTTTCCCTCCACTTTCCCTGTACTGATCCTGGCTGGAATGCACTTTATTTTCTTCATAGCAGCTCATACAGTGCTTTCCTTGGGTTTGTGACCAAAGAGTGGTGATAACACACTGATGTTTTAGCGACAGATGAACAGTGTCTGCACAGCAGCAAGGCCTTGGTTTCTCACTCTTCATGTCCACCCCCACCAGGGAATAGATTGAGGGTGGGGAGGGGACAAAACCAGGCAGATGTCACGAATTAAGCAAAAGGATATTCTGTGTCATATAATGTCATGTTCAGCAACAAAATGGACAGGAGGGTGTTTAGGGAGATGAGCCATCTTTTTTTTTTGCTCATGGCTGGGCATCAGTCCACTCGTGGGAGGTGGTGAGTGATTGTTTTGGTTTAGTTGAGTTTGTTTTCTTTTTCTCTTCTTCTGCTTGTCCTTTGCTTATTAAACAATTTTTATCTTGCTTTTTCTCTTCCTTTCCTCTTCCCCAGCTCCACTGTGGATTGGAGGGGGATGCAAAGGAGCAGTTGTGTGGTGCTCAGTTGCCTGCCCACAGCATTGCTGCATTGAGAAGACAGCTCCACTTCCAGTCAAGTTGTGTGAGTTTCTGAAGCCTTGGTTTGAATAGTAAGAGTTAGCATATTTATATATGGCAGATCTTTATATATGGCAGGTCTCTGAAGCAACTAAAGCCCAGCAACTCTTGTAGGATGGATCTTTACAGTGAATACAGTAATCAGCTGTGTTTGGTGAAAGCCAGAGAGCTGCTGAAGATACACAGGCATGAGAATCTGGGAACATATGCAGGAGTCTGGGTCTTCTCCACCGCTGGAAACAACGAGTTACAAAGCCCTGGTTGTCTTCTAGTGCTGCTTGGGGATGACCAGTCTAGCTGTGCCAGGATGTAGGCCTGACTCATGCATGAGCAAGAAAGAATGGTCCCAAGTACCAACTGCTTTTGGCTCACGGTTTTTCAAGTACCATCTGGTTTTGGTTCCTGGCTTTGATGCCTTTTTCAACCTAGAAATGAAACAACACACTTTTGAGACAATATTAGTACAGGAGGTAATTTAAAAGTGGATCTTTATTGGAGGCCTCCAGGGGTAGTTATGGAAAAATGTTCACAAAAGCCCACCCCCCACAGTGGTGCATACAGTTTTATAAGTTTGGTAAATCATCATAATTGACAGAAAACAATGAGGAGCATAAGTGGTGATGCAACTATCCCCCAGTCCAAGCCCCTTGTAAATCCTCCCCCTGCTTAGTACTAGCCGTACTTTGTTTATGAAAATGTGTCTTGAAAAGCTGTTTTCAACCTTGGTAGCCAGGGAGAACCAAGATAGTATAGGGGCCCTTGGAATATGTTTTGTTTTTCTACCTAGGAAAAGGGCATGGAAAATTACTCTGACAACTAGCCACTAAAATGACAGGCTGCAAATACATGGGTAGAGAATACAGAGATCATATAAAAGAAAAAAAGGCAAAAATCAGTAGACATCAGCTTAGCCATGGACTGCTTGGGCAAGACCCTTCAAATCTCTGCCATGGCTCCACATCATCTGCTTTCATATTGTGGCAGTGGGAGGGTGTCACTGAAAAGCTTACTATCGGGCTCAAATAACCATACACACTGCGGTTGCAAGTAGTTTTCTCCCATGCTTTGAGGCTGACTTGCCCAAACTGAAGCTGAATGAAGAATGATAGAGAGCTCTTTGTCTCTTTTCCCCCTTACAGTGATAGATGTTCCCCCTATGCTTTCATTTTTAAATTAAAGCAATTGAAATCCATTGTGCTTTCTCTGCACCTTTATTCAATTTTCAGCCTCTTGGCATTTTCCTTTCACTCTTCTTCAAAATTTGTTATGGTTTTTACTGTCTGATTAAATTAATTTAGGGCTCCACTTGTCACTTGTTTATTGGCTGACTCCCTAGCTCCCTTCACTCTCCTATTGTTTAATAGTTAGTACACATTGTATTTCCTAGCTTTGGCAATCTTTTCTCCATCTTCCTTGGCTGTTGTCCAGTATTTTGCTTATGAGTAGTTTTCATGACATAAATTCTTCCTATTGCTGTCCATCAGTGTTGGAAACCTTTGAGTCAGCTTCTCAAGCAAAGAAGCAGCTTGTGCCACCAGTCCTGCAAGTTTCAGTACTAGCTAGTAGCACTGTGACTAGTTCAGCCACCACATTTGTTTCTTTTCTGATGCCAAACCTAAGTTTTTGAAAATCTGAGAGAGGTGTTCTTAACCATGAAATGGTGCTGGTATCTCCAGCCTTAGGTTCTCCCAACATACCTTGCTTTTGTGCCCTTGTTGCTTCTGTGAAGATGGTAAGAAAATTAGGTTCAATTATATTTTATTCCTATAACTGACTTGCTGGTTGGTTTTTTTTCCCTCCTGGAAAGTCAGAGAAATATTTGAAACCAATCAATGTAGCACAGGGACAGGATATCAATCACAGGGATCAGCAGTTCACCAGAGTTTACTTTCTCACTGCTCGTGATGGAGGATTTAATCACAGTCACAAAGGTAAGAGCTGGGAACAAGCTTTCTAGTGGATTTTTATATTTCCCCCTTGGGACTGATAGCTGGGGTGTCTTCTCTGGACACAACGTGTGACTATATTTTTATGCTTTGTGTTTCTCAAATCTCCTTTTGGGCATCTTGCTATAACATCCCTCCCTCCCATTTAACCTCTACCTGCTTCAGGACAGGGCTGCCCCCATTATATGGACTTGTACTCTGCTTCCTACCATGAAACTTCAATATCTGGAACTACTGCCAAGGGCTATGTTAAAGAAAAAAAAAGGAAATGAAGAACTGAAATTCTTCAACTTCATTTGGAGTTCCTTGGTTCCCTTGTATGTCAAGCGTTTGTTTTTTTTTTGGATATTATAATCATAGAAATGTAGAACAGTTTGGGTTGGAAATGACCTTTAAATGCCATCTAGTCCAACCCCCATGCAGTAAGCAGGGACACCTTCAACTAGATAAAGTTGCTCAGATCCAATCTGGCCTTGAAATTTTCCAGGGTTTTACCACCCTCATTATAAAAAACTTCTAAATTAGATATAAGGACTGTTGTATCCTACAAGCTCAGAGGACATTGGGCACTTTTCATTATCATAATGGACTTATCAGAATATATGATAACTTGCTTACTAGGAACTTGAGTTCTAAGAAAGATATATGGATATTATAAATTTCATTTTCATTCCATCCCATGTAATCCAAAAATTGTTCTTGAAGACATGGAAAAGCAGCAAGAAGTTAATAATCAGCTCTTGCTGGAGAGAAGTACCTCAGCATTAATTGTGTCTCTCATGAGTAGGCTTCATGCCTACCACTTCCACTCACTCATCATAAAACCAGCAAAGTGAATTGTTTCGCATTTATAGCCATATCAAGATGATGCCAATTTATGACTACTATGTTCTTTTTAAATACTAAAATCTTATTTTGTTTTGATCTGTACAGATAAGGCCCAGTAGTTCCACTATGAGGTGTATAGTACGATTGCATGAAGCTGCCTATTATTTATATTACTGATCTGTTAGAACTTCATTCTCAAACACCACCCTAGCAAGAGAACTAGCATATCAGGTAATTGTCACTGAAGGGCAATTTATGTTTGACAGTTTAAACATACCTGGTGTTCTCATTTTAGCTTAGCTTTCCAAACCATTTGCTTAACTATAGGCATGTTCTTGTAGCAGTTTTGTTTTGCTCTTTTTGGGGAATGGTCATGCCATGTATTTGCCGAGAGTACATAGAGGGCTGAATGGTGCTTGAAGCTGGTGGCACTCACCTCTGCCCTTCTCTTTTCTGTCCCACTGAGTTCCATTTGAGAACAAGTGGCCAATGGGGATTTCAGGAACCATGTGCACTTGGAAACACTGTGGCTCGGATTAGGCCTGGCAGAGTCACTGGACTGAGATTTTGACCTAAGTGAGCTGAAAAGAGGTGTTTTTTCTCTGCCTAAGAAAGATTTTGGACAGATACAAAAACTCCTTATTGAGTGCAAACATAAATTCCACACTTGCACAGCCTCTGACACAAGAGACTTTCACTGAAGCAAGGCTGCATGCTACCTATCAAGGTTTTCAGTGCTGTAGAGAAAAACCTTTCCATACTATGAAATAATCTTTGAACTGTTGGAAGGTACAACTGCCAGACCCTCAGGGAAGGAAGGCCTGCAGGTTAGCAAGTTCAGCATTTTCAATTTACTAGCAAGCTCTTTGTGATGGGGACAGCCTCATTCAAAGGTGCAGGAATGAATACACCTCAGTTGCTGGTGAAAAGTTCTGACCTCCTGTCCTTGTGCAGGCCAGAAGGAGTCCTGTATCGATCATCCTTGTTATCCATGCTCTCCAGCTGCTGAGATTATTTGGCCTCTGGAGCACTTTAGGTCTGATCATGCAGAAGATAAAAGAGCCTGTGGCCTTTTCTCTGACATGGGAGACAGCTTAAATAACCCTGTTGAACTCAGGTGTCAGATCTGAGGCTGGCCTAAAGTCTTGAGACCTCCAGATGAAAGGTATTTCGCTATACAAATAGCATGTACTTAAATATTAATAGCTATTTCTGAGCTCTATCCTAGTGCAAGTGGAAAGATTATTTCTTTGAAGAAATACGACTTTCTAAGATTAGAGGCTAAAAAACCTGATCGCAGTGCAAGAATATCTTGCTTTATCAAAGGAAACTTTTCAAAGCTGAAGATGGCTAAAAGCCAGTATGTTACATGCAGACTTCAGGGAGCTCTGGTTTTATACAAACTGTGGATCCAAAAAGAATTTTTTAAAACAGCAAACCCTTTAAAGAGAAAAATTTTCATTGGAGGTTAAATGAAAACTGAGTCTTAAAGTGATGTTTAGTATTTAAAGTGCCTAACAGAAATGGAAACTGTTAGAATTTTAGGAGTCTCTGCTGACCACCTTGAAGAAAAGAGGCAGTTCTTTTCCACCAAGGATCTTTCATTTCTCTATAGATGGCAGGTCACTCTTGAGTGTGCATTTCTTCCATACACTCAGCAATTCTATGTGACAACTGTGCATGTATTATAAACCTGGGTTTGTTTCTATAACATAATAAGGTGTATTTAAGGGGCTCCCCAAACCCATGATGTTTTAAGAAGGAACATCCTTCTTAAATGAATGTTATCATTACAATTACTGTTCAGTGTCTGAACTTGCTACGTTGGACTGTAGCTGTTTTTGTAGAAGTGGATATGTTGATCTATGAGTTTGGAAGAAACCAAACTGCTGCTGTGCAATAGCACAGCACAGAGCAAACACTGCCTTACAGTCATACTGTCAGCATTTTCAGAGAAGTGCTCCTTTCACCTCTCTCATGACCCTCAAAATGTTTACCTTAACCAGAAGAGTCTGGCAAGCGTAACTGCACTGCATACTGAAAACCACAGACTGAAAAATAATGTTTGGTTTGTGGTATATACTGCTTCTGCCTGCTTCCCATCCTTGATTTATCCCTTAGAGATCTATTCTGTAAGGACTAAACTACTTCTCTCTTTTTTTTGGAGCTGCCAGTCTTACAGCTATATGTCTCTCTAATACCAAACTCTGCTTTACAGGTTTCAATCACGTATTCTTTCAAACCATTTAACAGATTAACATAAAAAGTTAAAATCTCATTCAAATTGCACTTGGCTTTGAGGATGTAGCTTCTCCTTTAGACCAGAAGAAGGACTGTGTGCACATTAGTTTGCCTGTCTGATTATATTAGTTTCTCGTGGTTTATCTAATAAAAGAAATAGGCTCACAGCAAGCAATGCCTCTCAGAAGGTAGTGTAATAATTTTTTATGGTGTGTTGCCTGGTAGTTCAATGACATGATTTCTCAAGAGGTACAGACCTGGTTGATCAAGATCCTCTCTACAGCAATGATTTACATGACTGTAAATCTTCCGTGAGCAAGCACACTTCTGGCAGAGGGTGATCCCCACTGTCAGTATCCCCCTCTACTATGGAAGAGACAGCAGGAAGGAAAATACTACAAATTTGAGGCTAGACTGGACACAACCTGTCCTAAGGGTTCAGCATAAGACGACAGCCTTCGTACAGGACTGGAGAATGAATATATCTGAATGTCCTCTCTCTCATATCTAAGGGAATGTGGAATCATACTCCTGTCCTGCTTTTGCGGTCTCCAGCTGTCTGAGCACATCCCATTTATCCCCTGCAGGAGAGAATGGCCCACTCACAGGCCCATCTGAGCTATGACTTGAGCTACAGGAAAGAGAACACGGACTGAGCAGGGCAGTAGGTGCAGTAAAGCCTATCACAACCTAAACATCTGCGCTGATACCTGCAAGGCACACCAATATTAATATGCTGGGCAGGTCGTCCCTGCCTAGAGAAGGACATGAATCTGTGAAAATAGAACAGATGAGCTGCAGAGACAGCTACCCTTGCTAGGAAGCCTGGGGATACTTGCAGTCAAACATTTCCTTTCCTCCAGCCTCAGAGCAGCCAGTTCCTCACAGACAACTTCAGGACAATTGAATTTCAGTGCAAGGGTCTGTGAGCACATGGGAGCCTGATGTCCGAAGTCAGAATGGAACTTAGGCTTCCTCCTTCCCTTCCAATAGTCTATGCAAAGACACAACTGCCTTGTCTTCCACTGCAGAAGTGCTCTTCTACACAGCACAGCAAAATCTGTGCAGTAAAAGCAAATTAGGTTTACTTGTTTCTCAGACTGCAAAAGAAAACAAACATAACCTGGAAGAGCTTTGGGCAGTAAGGCACACTCACAATTTCCACCAGTTGACATGGCTTACCATTTACAGTGGGTGATCATGGCTTTCTGATAAAGCTTTGAACTGTGTGATGCAGTTTATCAAATCTCAGTGACATGGAGCACATTTTTGTTTTATTACTTACTAATGCTGGGCTTGGCAGGCACTGCAGGTTATTTTGCTAAATTATGACAGAACTGTAATCTGCAGGATAAACTAGGATATAATGCCTGTGACTCATGAGTAGTTTTGTTGGAATAAAGCTGCTTCATATCCAACGCAATATTTAGAAAACAATACCTGGAATTTATGAGAATGAAGTCTGCTTGTCCCTCCCTCCTTGCGTGGCTTACAAGATTGAACTGGAAACCTTTGAGGGTTTTTTTCCCCTCTACTCCTCACAGAAATAGGAGCTGTTTCAGGAACAAGACGCCTCAGAAAACAGGGTGTAATACGGTATCTCAAAGGAATTTATTCTATTATCAAAACACCAAGGAAAAAGAATGCTGTGCTAAGGCATTACCAAAAGGACCAAATGAGAAGGGCAGGGACAACCTAGATGGGTTGTCACAGGTGGACAAAAGAACACAAAGTCTGGCACAGGACGAATCAAATAAATTAAAGTGGAGACTGCAAGTGCTGCGGGTGGTTTATTCTTTCTTTTCAGAACTTAAACTTTTTTAAGAGGCAACTGCAAGTGTTGGGCGAGTTGGGACAATTATCCAAGAATCTGATTACTGATATTTGCTGACTGTCAGAGAAACTGTTTTAGCCCCTGAGAGTAGATAGATGAGCTTATTCAAAGCCTAACTGTCATTTAGTACTTTGAAGGGAGCTAGGATATATCTAACAAGTATAAATCAGTTTTTAAATTAGATTACAACTTTGGCTCATTTAAATAATTGCAAGGTACATGTAATATCTGCACCGTGTTTGGATAACACAATCGCATTAAAATGCAAGTAAGAACATATCAGATGTGGTGCTGATTCAGATTTTAAACAGCTATCAGTGGCAAGGTGGCATAGTTGTGAGCTTACTTGGCTTCTTGTATTGTATTGTTAAAAGGCATTTCAGAACATGGAGTCTGTAGAAAGAGGAACACAGACTGCAGGTCACACAAAGAAAAACGGAGCACATGCTAGAAATTTATGATTCTGAAGAAGTTTTCAGAGGACAAAACTAGAAGTTAAGGACTTAACTGCTGTTATGAAGTGGTTATGTTGGCTCTACATGCTACTGAAAAGAGGAATATGCAGGATCATTAGAAGGGTGATATTGACCTTTTATGCGGCTGGTGCTGGAATAATGCTTATGTTCTGATCTACCTTCACTGAAAAATGAAAATGGATTACTAAAAGAAAAAAGGGATGCAGTGTTCAAGGCTATGAACCTTATCCAAAGAATGCTGATTATAATTACCCAGACACCATTAGAATATACCAAGAAACAACTCACAGAAATGGTGCTAAGAGCTTTAAACTCCAACAAGAAAGGAGACAGCATTTTCAGTAGTTGAGCATAAGAGCAGTGGAAGATGCTTTGATGGAGGAAGGTGGATTCTCTACGGCTACTGTGGGCAAGGAGGGTGCCTCAAAAGTTATTACATTGGCACAACAGGCCATTCCCCCATGGTTTTTCTGCAGCCTCAACTTAATATTAATTCCATCTTAAAATTATCCCTTGTGAAAGTGATATGGCTACAAAATATGAACACAGTGGGTGAGTAATCCACTTTTTATTAATTATTTGTATCTGTAGATTTGCATCTAACCTGAAGGGGTAACTTCTGTTAAAACTTCACTCTGCATTCATGAATGTTTTAGTCTTAGCTTCTAATTTAGTTTCATGTTAAAAGGTATATAAAATATGCTTTCCCCTTAAATATTACTTCTTTTAAAACATGACAAGCAGAGGAATTCAACAGAGTTTGAAGGAAAGTCAGAATCAATTTTTGGCAACTTTGAACCCTGAATTTTTAGGTATAATTGTGTATCAACAACACTGGAAACTCAGCTTGGGCAGCTGGTTTGTAGATCTGCAACCTTGAGAAGGTTTTTTGAGAGTGTAGTACAGAAAAAAATGACAAAAAATCAGAAGTTTGTTTCTTTGTATCATTTTTATTAACATACAAAGGCAAACATACAAATTTATTCTTGTAATATAGTCATAATTGTCATAAGTGGTGCAGGAAAGCTCCTCTCTTTCTTTCTGTTTGAACCACCACAGATCTGGAAGGAATTCAAAGCTCTTCACTCTGTAATAATGTTCCTTTCAAGACTGTTTTTCTGTTGTTTTGTTGTTGTTTGTTGTCGATTCTTAATCAGCTACAGTGAGAAGGGTTGTTTACTTTCCTTTGCTGTTGCTTTCTAGGTGTCTGTTAAACCCCAGGCAGCTGCTAACTACACATGAATCTAAAGATTTGGCAAGTGAAAGGACTGGTAGAATGATTTTCTGCCGAATTTGTGCTCTAATTGTAAATGCAGTTTCTGGCTGTGTGTCACTAAACCCGGGGCTGATGCTGCAGCTGCTGAGCCATAAGAGGGCAGCTGCTGCAGATGAAGCTCCATCCTCATTCTGGTCAGCCACAAATGTGGATGCCTGTTCTACCTCTCCTCTTCCCTCAGCTGAATTCCTTTGAATTTTAAAAATTACCACTGCTGTCCCTATTAAGAGGAAGAGACAGTAATGATGAGCATGAAGAGTCAGAAAACTAAATGACACGAGGAATGGAAAAAAGATTGTGCAGCACCCTTATCTACACTTGCAGTTGTGCACCTGCAGTTCCACATCTCGTCAGGCAAGAATACTGTGTTTCTTCTGCTGCAATCTCAGCCGCATGGCTATTACTGAACAGTCATTAATTCTGTATTTTTACTAGTAAGAACTGTTAGAAACAAAATTTAGAATCTTGGGAAAATGCTACAATTCTGGTTCATTAGTCTGTGGTTTGTTTTTGCTTGGCTTCTTTGGCATTTGGTATAAAAGCTCTAAAATATTTTCTTAATGCCTTTTCAACAGCAGTGCAAATAGCAGGAGATGGGAAGTTCCTGACTTGGCACTGTGCTTATCCACATTTCTGATTACAATCATGAATGTGCATGAGCATCAGTGTTCTATTTTTGAGATGAAGATGACAGTATTGGTAGCTTTTATGGCCATTGCTGGAAAGGGACAGTACTGTGCAAGACCCAGGTTCTGCCTATAAGGAAATAGATGAAGACAGTGCTAACAAGCGTCAGAACGTTGGCAAAGATCCACTGTGACATTACAGGGTGGGTATTTCAGGGGGCTGGTTGCTTTGTTGGACTGGTGGTGTCTGAGACTTGTTTCCTAGCACTGGATTGAAAAATGAAGCCATGTCATTCCTTACAACACCTGGTTGCCACGAAGATGATTAAAAGCCATGAAGATGGTGAAGAGCATGGGCATGTATGAGAATTATCTAAGGGATCTGTTATCACTCAGCCTGGAGAAGGCTCAGGGTGTTCTTACCAATATGGATGAAGACTGATGGTGGGAGTAAAGCAGGTAGAGTGGGATTGTTCTCAGGGGTGTCCAGTGACAGGACAAGAGGAAATGGACGTGAAGTGGAATAACAGACACTTCCATTAAACATGAGTTTTTGTTTTTGGTTGGTTTTTTTTTTTT
>VZRQ01001291.1:2355147-2429709 GCA_013397975.1 Machaerirhynchus nigripectus
GCTCGCGGGGACCAGGGCGTTCCGGGAGGGCAGCGCCTTTCGGCTGGGACGAAGCGGCTCTTCGGGATCTGGTCGGGCGGGCGTGCCCGGCGCGGTAAGCGCGGTGGGGGGCCGGCGCTGCGGGGCGGGGGGTGAGAGAGCGGAGGAGAGAAAGGGACGGCTCTGCCGTGTCCTGCCCTGCCGTGTTCCTCCCCTGCCCTGTCCTGCCCTGCCGTGTTCCTGCCTGTCCCTTCCCGGGCGTGTGGGGAGCCCGGGCGCCCGGAGTTCAGCCTGCGGTTAGCAGGTGGCCGAGGGGTTCGGAACGGAGACCAGGCGGCTCCCGCAAACCTTAAGGGCTGAAGCGCTCCGCCAATTCTTCTTTTGTTTTAAATAGTAATAATAAAAAAATGCACGAAGTGGCATTGTTTATTTGGGTGTCGTGGAGAGTGCCAGCTGTAGAAAAGCTTGTGTCTGCTTTCTGGATTTGTAACGGAGCGATTCCTTCTGTATTTAAAAGCAAAACATCTAAAAAGCACTGACTGCTTAGCATTTGAATGAACTTAAAAATTTAACCTAAAATGTTTGAAAAAAAAAGTGTTTGGGGAATAAAACCCCAAGGTAAGTTTGTTGTCTGTTTGTTGTGGGGTTTTTTTGCCTTTTTTTTCCCCTCCAGGTGACATCTCTCTTCCTTTGTGCTTTCAGACTGAAGGGATGAACATCTCTCCTCCGTACAGCCTTAGATTACTTCTCCTGCTCTGTCTTACCTCCTTCCCTTTCTCCATGTGCTCTTCCCTAGTCTGTTGATTCTCATACTTTCCCCTTGCCCCCTCCCTCCCTCCCTCCCTCCCTTCTCCCGTAACAGTCTCGGTTTTTAACAGTTGTCATCCCAGTGGTGTCTTCCTCTGGCCTCAGCCTCTCTTGACTGGTGTGCAGGTTCAGGTCCCTCTCCTGAGCTGTCTGCCATTCTTTTTTTTTTGTGCTGGAAATGATCACCTCAATGACAAGCTTGCAAAACTTCTCTCTGAGCAGTCCCTGTTCCCTGACATTTGCCTTTTCATCCTTCATTTCTTAATCAGAGAGTCAAGACAATTTTGACCACAGGAAAGATGCCAGGGGAATGGTAGGTCTCCACTGACTGAGGACAGCCTGGCTCCATTCTTGTCAAAAATAATGAGATGTTCTGGGTGGGTGTATCTGTCACAAGCAAATATGTGTAAAATAAATCAAGCTATTGCAAGAACTTTTTTTCTTTTTTAAGGAAAAAAACCACCAGAATATTAAGAGCTGGACAAAGGAATTTACTGCCTGCTCTTTCCCTCGTCGTCCATGTACACTTAGTGATGGAAAAGGTTTTGAGTGAAGCACAGATGATGCTCTGGCAGCTTGTTCAACAATTTAAATCAAATTTAGTCTTTGAACCTATAATAGTGGCTATTACTGGCAAAATTATACTGCAAATCTTACTACAAATAAATGAAGGCTTTATTCTGTGTACTCTATATTGTGGTTGTACTGGTTTAGTGATGTTTTCTCGGCATCTAGTTACTTATTTATAGCTTGGTGTTACACAGAGACATGGCAGAGATAAGAATGGGAAAATTCAGACGTGTGCCTGTGAGTTGTGGACTGCTGTCTGATTTGCCTGAGGAGAAATTTGTATTTGAGGCACTACAATAAATTGCTTGCTTCTTCAGCAGTGCTAGAGGGAAGACTTAGATTTGAAGACAAGAAAAAAAAATCTCTCAGTTCTTGTTTGAAACAATCCCAGACCAGTTTGACTTTGAATGAACATCTCCATTTCAGTGAGTGCTTAAAATTGTCACTGAACCGATTAAGGCAATATTTCTGCATTTTGTCGTCGGATAACTACAAAAGTTGAGAAAATATTTGTCATACAGGTGTGGAAATTTCAAAGAAAATTGCTATAATTTTATTTTATTATAAATAAATATAAGGATATTTATTCTTCCTGAGGAAATGTAATACGTGATTCAAATTGAAAAGCTCGCATGTTATTTTGCATCTGAGAGATTCTGGCTTACAGACCCTGTGTGGGTGAGAGCACAAGCTGAAGATGTTTCCACCATAGCACTGTCAAACCCCAGCTGTGAGATACCCAAATGTGGGAGTAGCTCTGATAAATGGTCTACCATACCTGTTTTGTTTGGGTTTTTTTCATCCCTGCCAGCTGTTCTATCTTGCGCTGGCTTCAGCAGAGGCTGGGAACAGAACTAGTTCTGCAGGTAGAACCATTGAGAAGTGAGGAGGTGCCATGGGAAGCATGCTGTGGCCCGTGCTTCAGACCAGCTGAACGCTGTGTGAAGATGAGAGAATTATTTTGTAATGGGAGAGAGGAAATGGTCCTTGGCTTCCACTCTGCTTGTCAGCCTCAGGTCTGTGGTGACTTTTTCACTGATGCAAAGCTAAAACAGAGCTATGAAACGAGGCCTGAACACGCTCATCTATTTTCTGGGCTGTGCAACCCTTCAAACATCTGCATTTAAGCCTGGAGCCTGGCACTGCAGGTTGGTATGGCTGCAGCAGCAGCATCCTGCTGCGGGGCACGGGGCATCTCCAGGCCCAGGTAATTTCAGCTGTTAATCAGTGCTGAGTTTCCCAGGAACCATCACACAAGAGTAGTTCTCTCTTTCAGCCTTGCCCCTGTTACAAATGGTTGGTTTGGACGTGGTTGTTTGAAACACTCCTGGGTGCCTCCGTTCTTGGATTCGGTTGGGTTTTCTGGCTATACTGAACACTGTGCTTCCAGCGTTTCTTCATGACTTGCAGACCAGCCAATTTGAGTCAATCTAGTCTAGAAACCCTATGCATTGACATAATTTCTCAGTGAGTTCTTTCGCTTTCAAATTGAATACCATCTTTTAATTACAAAAAAAAGGCAGTGTTTGTTCTGTTCTTTCTGTGGAGGCTGTTTTTTTTGTTTTTTAATATGTTCTTACATGGTAGCACAAAGAGAAGGTATTTTAAAATCAACTCTTAGAGGTGGGTCGTATTCTGATGCAGCCATTCCAGTTGGCCTGCAGTGTGCTGATCAGTAAGAGAGGAAGGAGGAAGCTTTCCTTTCTCTCTGCTCAGAATAAGGCATTGGATTGACAGACATCAGGGCTAGAAAGGAATTCAGAACTTCCCCATCTCAGCACTGAGCCTTCTGTGAGAATAAAGCTAATAAAAAGAAATACTTAATAAAACTTGCTTTACAGTTTAATCTTACCTCATTAGTAGATATGCCAGGGCTCTTTCACTTTAGGGTTTTCTACAGCAAATCAGCCTGAGAGGTTAAAAATTGGTAGTGAGAAAGGTTAAAATAAGCTCTACTATAAATAGCTGAGGGAAACACAGCCTTTCTTTTTGGAAGTGTTGAATATATATACACACCATTGATGTCAGCATTTATAACATTATAAGACTGGAAAAGTCTCAGTACTTTAATGTTCACTGATAGGGGTTCTTCTGGTCTGGTTGGTCTTGAGGGAACTTGGGTTTGCAGTTGCCATTACCTGCACATGTAAGAGGAGGTTGGCTTTTAGTGGGGAGAGGAAAATGGGCTCAGTACTGATTGGGTGATCCTGCCCTAGATGTGGGAAATAAATGGAATTATAGGTAATCTTTACTACTTTTAGATAATGCTGTCTCTTAAGACTGTATGTTCTGGCTGTAATATCTAAAGCTTTTGGTACTGGAGTTAAGCTAAACTTCAGTGTGTTCTGGGAGCAAGTCCCAGTAGCTCCCTACTAACTGTTCCATCTTCCTTTACTGTCAGTGCAGGCCTGAAACTTCTTAAGAGAAAGAGGAATGCAGGCCTTCTGTGATACCATGTTAGGTGTAATTCGTCTGTCTTGTCAGACATGGCTAATGAGTGGGCTCATGTAGCATTTGCTGTATTTGTTTTTAGAATGATACCATTGTCAGTGAACTCATAGTATGTTATGATTTCATACTAGTTTCCATATTAACTTCCAGGTGGCACCTGCTGAGTTGGGATGCTAAGTGGGCATTATTGTTTGCTTATATTGTTATTGTCTGTAGGGAAATAGTTGGCAAATCTTTTTGGCCTTCGTTAAATTTTACTTTTAAGTTGTAATGTCATCGCTTTTTAACTAGGTACAAACCTTAGCTGTACAAGTAGTATGCAAATTGTATATAATGGTGTGGAGTTTGTGTGGGGTGCATAAATAGTTTGTTGTTGGAGTCTACATTGCACAGTTAAAAGGATAATAAAATGTATGTTATATGGTGGCATGAGGCAAAGATGTCTGTAACCTCTCATCCTTAGTTCACAGCTTAAGCAGTGACTAAACCAGTTTTTTTCCTTTCTATTGTTATAAATTCCTTTTGTGATGAATCAAAAATTATTCTTGTTACTTCAGTGCAACAGCTCAGACAATGCTGTTTGTCAACATCAGTAACAAACATAACCATGGTTTAACACTGGACTTGGTTTTCTCTCCAGGAAGACCTAGGTATCAGAGTTGGCATTTATGATTGATTTTTAATTGTAAAGTCAGTTTTCAGATATCATTCTTTTTTTCTTCCCCCCACCCCCCCCCTTAACTAATTTTTATTGCCTGCTTTCCTCTCTTCTGTTGCAGGTGGGATTGGGTATTCCCCTGAAAAGACCACAAATTTGAACTCAAGCCCTGCCCATCTAGGATACTGAGAATTAGAAAGAAGCAAGGATCCTTAGGTGAAGTATTTCCTACAGACTACTTTCCTGTCTGTGCTTGGGAGTGGCATAGCTTGTTCAAAGCCATGTGGTAGGGTTGCAGAAAGATGGGGTCTGTATTGCTTTTCAGCTGATGCAGTGCAGCAGCGTAAATAAGTTTGTGCTTGTTTCTTTCATTTGTTTTTTTTTTCTCTGACTTCACCTCCTAGTCTTTGGGATGGAGTAAAAAGGAATGTGGGGGTGGCTGGCTCCCTTTTCCCTCAGGCAAAATATTGGTGCTGGTATGGGGACAGAAGAGATGGGAACAGCCTGAGTTGTTAACCTCTGACAGGCAACAGCTTCCGGGTTGATTGTACTGCCCAGCTGAGGGAGCTGATGCACCAGGGTGTAGTGCTAAGCTTTCTCAGGCTGGGACGTCTCATATTTGACATTTGAAAGGTTCCTTCTTTTTTCACCTGTCTGGCTCTGGGGGTCTTCAGAGTTTGCAAGGGGACAGTGGTTTGTTCACTTATTCTTTTGAAGACCATTGAGTGC
Source organism: Machaerirhynchus nigripectus (assembly GCA_013397975.1). Taxonomy (NCBI): domain Eukaryota; kingdom Metazoa; phylum Chordata; class Aves; order Passeriformes; family Dicruridae; genus Machaerirhynchus; species Machaerirhynchus nigripectus. Next base: position 2,360,342 of record VZRQ01001291.1, read on the forward strand.
TTAGATTCTGTGGCACTAAGTAGAATAGAAGTATGTGGAGAACAGATGTAGTTTTTGATTGAAAATTCACCAAGCTTCTTGTGTCTACCATACTGGTAGTTTCTCTTGCTCCAGAAACAAACAGTACATGAACAATCCACATGGTTTTCTTTTTGTGCATGCAGGTCAGCTTCGGAGGGAGTTGTTGCTGGTTACAAGGACAGTTTCAGACACAAACAAAACCAGATATGCCTTTGTGGCCCCACTAGTGGTGTAAGCCATGAAGTTGTGTTGCAGATGTGGTGTGTGTTCAGTTTTGTTTTTACAGTGACTCATTTTGAAAGGTAAGTGGCTGAGAGCCTCATGCAGTGTATCAGTGATGTCCAGATTGGAGAAAATAGTCCAGCTGCATAGCATTTGGTGTCCTTCTGCTCCCATTCAAGGGCATGAATTTTATGCAAACGTAGCCCAACAGCCAAACTGGCTTGCTCAGGTGCCACTGGCAGCTCTCAGGCCAGCTGAGACCTTACAGACTTTCACAAAGCTTACAGACAAGTTCTCATGAGGGTATAATTCAACTCCAGGAGTTGCAGTTGGGTCTCCATGGGGAACATCTGGTTACCTTTTATCTGCAGAGAGCAACCCAGCACTCCAGAAGAAGGCCCTGAGCACTTGCCCTTTTTAGTTTCCAGGATACTGATCTGCCTAAATTTCTGGTTTCCAGCACTGAACACAGTCCTTTCTTGAATAATCAAAGTGAACCTTTTTGTTCCTGACTAACTTGCTCCTGGAAGAAGAGAGCCGGAGTGAGGAAAGCCTGTCTGCATCCATACACATCAAAATCAATAGAGGGGCTTTCATGTTTGCCTCAAAAGGCTCCTGGACCTTCCATAAAAACCCTCAGCAAAGTCAGTTAGAGGAGCTCCCTGTGAAGCTTCAGAGCTGTGGGATGAATCATGGCTCTCCGTGTCTGACAGAAAGAGTGTTTGAGAGCATCTCCTGAAGGAAATCCTTCTTAGAAGTGCTTACCTCTTACCTGAATCCCTGCATGACCTGCTGCAGCCAGGCAAACGCACCTGACAGGCTGCTAGCATGCCAGCTCAGCCTGCTTTGCTCTTCCTCAGGAGATGCAAGGTCTAAATAGTCACTACTTTCACTGTGGTGGTCCTTGTACCACCATGCTGCACTGGCTTTGCAAGTAGAATAAAAGGTTTTTGCATGTTTGAGGCTGAGTTTTTGGGGGTATTTGGAAAGACAAAGCTTGCAAGTGAGCTGAAAGTTGGTTTGGAACAGTGCTTATGCTTAGCCCTACTGGTTGATCTAGAGGCATATTTTATATGTCCCTCAAAGCAGAGGTTAGCCTGAGAGCTGGTGACTCAGCTTTTCATTAGCACCTCTCCTTCTGATTGTGGTTTGTCTGCAGTGAAAGCAAGTCTCCACATGCATGCAGTCAATGTGAAAGGCTGGACCTTCTAATCCTAACCTAATACTAAACTGGGACAGATCCTTTGTGTCCTGGAAGGGGCTATCCTCCCCATAAATCATAAATGGACACTGGTGACTAGATCGGGAGAGAGCTCTGCATGCGGCCCAATGAATCCCATCTGCTTTGAGGAGGGAAGAAACACTTGAGGTGGAAGAAACAACATTTTTCAGATTGTTCCTATACCCTAACCTGAAGTTTTCTGCAAAGGGATTTCAGCTCTTTTTGCAATACTAAACAGAGGGATGTGCCAGTGGCTATTAGTGATGCCATATGAGGAAGATTTAAATGAAAGGCTTCTCTGGAAAGCTATAAAAGAGAAAAACAGCCTTTAAACAGGACTAATCAATGTTGTCAAGAGACACGTCATCAACAAAACATTGAGGAGAAGGGGGGAAAAAGATGGTGGGAACCCTGTGTTCTCTTCCCCTGTTCATGGGGAGACCCGTGTAGTCTCTTGGAGCACAGTCACAAAATGAAACACGAAGTCTTGTAACTAACAGCTGACAGCTGAGATGGGAGCAAAGTAGGACAAGGATCCTAGGGTGTTCTCTGTGCCATTTCTTTCTCCCAGAAGCAGCAGTTGCTTTAGTTGATTAAAAATAAGAAAACTTCTGTCTAAAGCTTAATCAGACATTCTCTATTTAATTTGAGGAAATGGAAAAGCCAAGGAGGAATTTTACTGCCAACACAGGCACTTTTAGTTAGACCTGCCTCTTTCTCTCTGTCCATTCTTAAAGGGCTGGAAGTACAAGATGGGAAACATCCTCAGCCATGAACTGGGTTGTTCCTTATAGTAATGTTTTTTTCCTTCTCCTCTGTGCTTCGGCTATTTATTCATGCTGGAGGCTTTCTGAATGGCCAAGGGGAGGGTGAGGGTAATGTGGGGAAGCTGCTTATCCTGACCCAAGAATGGGGTTGGTCACTTCTCTCCCCAGCCCATCCCCTCACCTTTGCTGCTGTCAGGTTGCTCATTGTGAAAGCTAAATTAGTTTGGGTTGAAAAATAGACCCATTTATTCTTCTAAAAGATTTATAACTTGCCATTTAAGTTTTTTGGTATATGTTTAAAGTTCTGAACATTGTAACCAAATGTGAAGTTTACTTTTTCAGGCATACTATTTATTTAAAATTGCTTTGAGGCATTACTGCCAGCATTTGTTAATGGTAAAATAGTTGCAGAAAGAAGTATTTCACAAACTTGAAATGCTGTTCATATTCCCTGAGTGAAAGTGTTTCTTATTTTGTGCCTGATTTTTTTCTTTACATACGGCCCTCCTAGCACCTGATGCCTTGTTCAATCCTGCTGGGTTTTAATTGAATGCAAAATAACCCGAAGCTCAGCTGGCTTTCACAAAAAGTATTTTGTAATATGTCTCAAGTTGGATTTCCTGACTCCAGCTACTGCAGCAGATGTTTTGTGTGGAGATGTGCTTTCTTTTGGTGTGCATAAAACTGTCTTATATTGTGAAAAAATTACCCTGCAAAATGCAAGGCTCTGGTACAGAGTGGTGGTAATGACAGAGATATCTATCAGGATAATTTCAGGATGCTCAGTGTTGCTTTGCAGTTTATGTTAATCTGTGAGGGAAATCACTCCTGTTTTATTTTCCTTCTGTAGTGGCATATTGAGCCTGTTCATCAGCATAGAGAAATTTAGGTTGGAAGGGACCCCTGGTGGTCATCTGGTCCAACCTCCTACTCAAAGCATGTTCGACTAGATCAGGTAAATTTTTCCTTTTATCTAATTTGAATTTCCTGTTTCCCAGTTTTTGTCCATTGCTTCTTGTCCTCTTACTGTGCACCTCTGAGAAGAGCCTGGCAGCATCATCTGTGCACCCTCTAAGTGCAGACAGCACTAAGGTCTCCCTGGCGCTGTCCTTCTCCAGGCTGAACAAACCCTTAGGCCACTGTGCCTCCTGTCCTTCAGCTCCCTAAACATCTTGGTTGCCTTTTCCTGGGCCCCAGTGTCTGTGTCTGTAATTAGGAGAAGGAATGGGAGGGGATGTGATAACCTTGTCTGATGAGGCAGTGGCTGCTCTTGGGAACAGTGATGAGGAAGCGATGCAATAGATGAGAAAGAATAAAAACCCCAAAGCTGTGCTAGGTGTAATCTCCATTAACCCATTTCGTATCCGCAGGTCTGTATTTGCTGAGGTGCAGGATGTCTGCCCTGAGGCTGATCTCTAACAGAACCTCCCAGCAGGCCTTGTCCAACTCTGATTACACCTGGGACTACGAGTACTATGAGTACGGACCAGTGTCATTCGAAGGCCTCAAGGCTCATAAGTGTAAGTTCAGTGGAGACATACTTCACTGCAGCTGAGCTTCCTCTCTGTGTTCCTGTTCTTCACTTGTGACTGAATATTGTACAAAAACATCTCTCCCCTAATTCTTTGGATTCTCTGCAATTAGCAGTATCCCTCTATTTATTAGATCATCATTATTGTTTACTATTCTGTATCCTTTTGTTGACTGTTCCTTCTTGTGCATGAGAGAACTGTGGATTTATTGGCTGTGGTAGAAATTTGTCAATACTGAGGAGTATCTGACTGTCAGGAAACGTTAACAACAACAAATTCAGATAATACTGCTGCTTCTGGTGACTGCTTGGTAGGATCAGTGTTGCTTTGTTTTTGTTTCTATTTGTTTGTATTTGTTTCTGTTAATGGTAGAAAGGTAGTGGTGGGGAGCCTTACCTGCATTACCTGACAGAAAATAAATTTTAAGTTTTTAAAAGATTGAAAAGAGGAGAAGGATTTCCTCCTTCTGAACAAACTTACCATTGGTACTTTGTTCATAGGAGGGGTGTGCTAAATCCAGTGTTGTGTTAATACTGGAGCTGTTTTACAGTAGAAGCAACAAATGGAGGATAAGGACCAGAGAGATGAAAAATATGGATTGTAATTGGGAGAAAATTTAACTAGGACAAGGTAGTACATCTGGAACAACATTTTTCTAAAGACTAGACAACGGATTTGTTGATCTTTCCTTTTAGAGGAGATAATTGTGAGGGAAAACAATAAAAGAGGGGGAAAAAAGTAACAGAAACCAACTCAGTTGCCTGATGTGTCTTGCAAGCACTTTGCCAAAGAGAAAAAAACCCATCCTGTTTTCTTTGTTTCTGAGCTAGATACATGGTGAAAGGATTTGATCCCCAGTCTTCAAAGCTTTTGGGAAGGGTCTCCATCCAGTGCTGGACCACTGGTCCAGGTTAGATTACATACTTACTGTCTCATTTGTCACGATGAGCATTCAGGTTGGGAAAAAGTAGTGCCTGCAATGGCAAACAGCAGTCCAGAAAGGCTGATCTCCCTTGCCTCTACACGGTCAGCAGGTTTTGGGGAGGCTGTGCCAGGGACAGAACAAACTTGCTGAAGTTATTAACACTTCGAAAAAAAAGAGTAGAATTTGCTTTTTATTTTTTTCCCCCAAAAAAGGCTGCTGATTACTGTCTGTACTTTAACAAATGATAGGTACTTGAAAAATGTGGCTTAGCTTTTATCATGTTTTTAATTTATCTTCCATTCTTCCACCTAATCAGAGGTCAAACCTGGTTGCAAAGATTACTGGTTGCAAAGATCAGCTGAAATGCTACGTACACGCCTTCTTTTCAGCTCAGTGTCTCAAACAGCATGATGGGACAAAAAGGTATAAATGATAGTTGCCTCTGGATTGCAGAAGGCACAGCTGTAAATCAGATCTTGGATTGCCATCGAAGTGATTGCCATGCTGAGCATGGCAGCTGAACTTCCCTGCCTGGCTGTGCTGTTCATAGAGCAGAAGGTCCTGGACAGCTCTTACAGAACGGGACAGAAGTAACAGCTGCTTTTCAGGGGGAGCTTGATGAAGGATGTCATTAGTAGTACTTGAATCAGTGATCTAGGAAGTCCCTTCTGGTTGTGGTGGATTTTCTTTCATTTTGTTTGTTTCTTTGTTTGTTTTAACTGATAGATCAGAGTTGGCTCTTTTTACTTCAGTGTTGTTGCATGCATTTCCAAGAGGGCAGAGTTTAATCTACTAAAGGAACAGTTTGTGTTGTGTATGGGATGACATTTCTTGACATGGTGTGTTCTTGTTCCAGCTATTGCCAGCTGAGCTGAGATTGTTGTGAAATGTGGAGGCAGTGTGATCACACATGAACTTCTCTGAAATCCTAAAGTGGGGAGAAGGAAAGGAGATTAAACAGGGGTTGTATGAGGAGGGAGACCTTGAATACTTACAAAGAAGAGGTGTCAATGAATGCCTGTAACTTATGCTGGAGAGCTCAACAGGGAATAGACTCCAGGTTAGGCAATTTGATTTAAATATAAAGGAATTCAGAAGCCTGTTTTCTGAAAGCAGAGGAAAAATTTATTCAAAGTGACCTGTGAGAAAAAGGATTGACAAAATAACCTACTACACAAAAATACTTCTCTTAAAAAAAAAAAAAAAGATGCCACAGTGGTGTTTCGAATATATGACTAAAAAAAAAGAAGCAAAATGTATGTGCTGCTGGAGAAGTGAAGGTAGGAACCAGAAATCAGAAAATCTGGAAAATGAGGGACCGGATATTTTGTGCATTAAAGCTTTAGAAAGTAAGTAGACAAAGGTAGCCAGGAGATTCTTGTGACTGGCAGGGATAAGAGCAAAATCACTTTTGTGCCTTTGAAAACGAGGAATCCTCAGTAATGTTAGTGAGAGGCAAAATAGGTAGGAATGATCAGAGGAGTTAGAACTGCTGCCAGGATGTTATGAGTCTGTATTATGAAGAAAAGGAAGGCTGAAACTGCAGCTTGAAAATGTAAAAGTATCCCATGACTATCTGTTTGTAACTTTGGGCAGTATAAATGTCCCTCATACCATATTTTTTGAAAAAAAGTTGGGTTATGTGCTGTTAATTTTGAATAAGTATTTAGAATTTAGTAGGTTTGAATAATTTCCACTTAAGTGAGTGAGATCTAAATGAAATATTGAAGAGAACTCAGATCACCTGCTTGAATTTTAAACAAAGTCAAACAATGATATTATAATAATAATAATTATACAGCAGAGGGTTGGAATTTATACAGCAGAGGGTTGGAAGTGTGTCAGGAGGCACAATAAAACAAGGAAGATGTAGCATTAGGCTCAGTAAACGTAAGAATTCTGTTGGGAGCAGGAACACCAAACCACCCACAAAACAGGCCTGTTATTCAGCACACAGTGCTAGCAGGTGTGATTTTTGTGGGGAGTAGTAGTTTATCAGAGGCTTGATTTTCTTTTTTTCTTTTTTTTTTTTGTTCCTCTTAGTTAAGTTTTTCAGCTTGATTAATATAATCGATGTGCGTATTTTTTAGTCATATTGATCACATTTTACATTCTGGTTATTAATGCAGTTGCATATCATCCAAGCATGTCTGACTAATTGGAAGGTACTAGTAGCTGTAAGTGGCTAAGTGGCAAATTTTTTAAAGGGAGTATTTCTTATTAGATGAAATCTTCAGGTACTATGAAGTCCAGCAGGATGAGCTGTTGTGCATTAGGCAGGTCAGCCATAAGGTATATCTTGAACCACTGAATACAGGCTGTGCTTACAGAATTATTCTGAAAGTAATTTAGGGCACATAATATATGGAATTACAGAAATAAACTCGTGGCAGAATGCTTTAAGCAGAAAGGAGTATTAAAAACTCCTCCCCCTCCATCCCGGAGACCTATACTCAAACCACATTCCAGTTACTTTACACAGGGTGTTGAGAGGGGAGGATATGGCATAGGAGAGATGGAATAAATATTGTAGTGGGGGACTTGAAACTTAACCTCCTTAGCTTACCTGAGAAAGGGATTAGGGAGGGTCCTCACTGTGATAAAGTATTTTCACAGGGAGAGAATCTCAAAGTTGCAGCAGGCGTTTTGACTTTGCAGGGAAAGAGAGAATGGTTTGAGTTGATCACCAGTTTCCACATCTGCCTTTTGGCGTGGAAGATATTTCATAGTGGGAGCATGATTAACAGCTGGGGTCAAGCACCAGGCAGGATAGCTGATTCCTTGTTTTTTCAGTGTCTTTAGTTAGTCCTGGAGTAAATTCAACAGTTCTGTGCTGTGCCTGCTGCACTGGGTCAGACATTCCAGCCAGTGAGGATCCCTGAGGTTTGGTAGTGGCTGTGTGAGGTTAAGGGTAGAAAGGCTTCCTGTCCTGACCAAGCCTTCCATTGTCGGGATTGCGGGACAGACGATTGAAAGATGTCACAGAGAGTTCATTGCTCGATCAGTCTCTTTTTTATTTTTTAAAATGATGGAGCAAGAGGGATGCTGTGACCAGCATCCCAGTTACAGAGGTAGCAGCGGTTACAGTAGCAGCATCAGTGATGGCAACTGCAGCAGGTGCAGAAGCCAGAGCCGAAGCAGGCTCTATTGACAGTGTCAACCTGCATTACTGCCTTATTGTTTAAATTCATGGCATCAAGAGCTTTAGCTATCACATCAGTTTGCATTGCCAAAACCTTTCCAAGTTTCTCTCCCAAAGTATCTGCTTGCACTGTGGCAATGTGTTGTCACAAGGCTTCCTGTCCTGACCAAGCCTTCCATCTTGCATGTTTGTATGTAATGTTTTTGAACTTCTGGAGTGGAGGTTTTGAATACTTGCATAAGCAAAGAACAACTAAACTGAAATGACAGGTGAAAAAATACCTGTGTGCTGGTGGGCCCTGGACCAGGTCACATTGTGTATTGGTGCTCTGTAACTTTGATCCATGCTCACCAGTTGATTGTTGTCTGGAAATAAGTTTGCCCCACTTAAACCCCTCTAAATCAAGTTCCTGGAAACAGCAGGTACACTTTATGCACACAGGTAAAAAGCCATGCTCTTCCCAATGACTGCTGTATTTGGTTATTGCACTGGTGTTTTTCTATTGATTAACTGGTTGTTTGACTTTTTTGCCCAAATTTGTTGTGCTCCTCTGACATCGTATGGTGGCTTTCTGTACTTAAGTTGGAAACCCAAGTTGGAAATTATTCAAAAACATCCTGTATCTGTTGGTTATGGATATTTATTGAAGTAGCAAGTAGTTTTATCTGGGGTCCTGTTTTTTGTACAACCCTCTGTCTTGCCATTAAAAGGTCTTCCTAAACATATTATGTCAAAGAAATCCATTTAAATCCAGAAACTTAATCGTTTGGGGCAGAAATAACTTAAAATAGCAGGAGTCCAGTTCTACAGAGACAGAGGATTTTGTGGAAAATCAAATAATCCTCTCTTCCTAGTTCTAGCACTGAAGTTGTTTCCACAGCAATGCTTGGAAATGGGCCTGGCATAACATAGGGAGCTCCTCTTACTTCTACTAGCCAAGAGAGTTGTCTTCCCTCTTTTATCTGCTGTCTGGTTTGTCCAGATATCAGTAAAATTCAGTCTCAAAATGAGATTTTCAATGGCAGCTTTCTGTTTAAAAATAGATAAAGATAAATTTGATTGTCATTTCTCTTTGTCACCCAGAAGCAAGCTGCAAATTGTTTCGGGTTTGCACTCAATGCTGCATGTGGAAGGCAACTTTTTGCAAGTGAAAGTAAAATATTGGTCATCTTGTTTTCTCTTTTTTTCCACCAGATTCCATTGTGATTGGATTTTGGGTTGGTCTTGCAGTTTTTGTCATCTTCATGTTTTTTGTCCTGACCCTGCTGACGAAGACAGGAGCACCACATCAGGAGTGAGTCCGAAAATGGGAATAACAAATCCAGCCTGCTAAGTGGCACACCCGGGCTCTTGCAGCCTCCAAACAAGCAGTGACAGTGCTGACATTGTACTGGCTCAGCACCATCTTGTTCTAGTCTGTTCTTACGAAAAAGTGCACTCTGTCTTCATTTGAAGTAATTTTAGCATTTTCGTTCCAAAAGGATGTTCTGGGTAGGCTGCCAAACAGGTGCCTTTAGATTACTGTTTTGGCAACAGGTGGGAAGGTTCTAAGCAGGCTCAAGTTTTCATGGAGTGAAAGTGTGAACATCAGCAGAGTATATACAAATAAAATGCAGTGCAGATGTTGAATTAAGGAAGCTGAAGCCTGGCTGGTTTCCAAATGTTTGTGTGTTCAACTCCAAAAGACAGATACGGGTAGCATTTGCAAAATCTTCCCTTAACCCCCGAGGTCTCAGTGTCTTACTTTCTGCTGAGAAATTGTAATAGATGGTGAAGTACAGATCAGGCCAACATTTCTTTAAATCCAGGGTCCTTTGAAAGTCCTCTATTTTTTATTCTTTCTGGCTGATAAGTATGTGCAGACCATGCCTTGCCTCAGTGCTTTATCTGCATTTGCACAAGACACAAGCTGTCAGTGTCCCTTCGTCTGAGAGAGTTTGAACCCACGTCTCCTCTCTGGCTTGTGTGCTGTAAAGTGGAAATAAAATGCCTGTCTGGAGCGTGAGATTGCTTGCAGGCAGGTAGCAATGATGAGAAGCTGATTGTAAAAGGCAATTGCTGGTGCTTAATCGCTTCCTAAAGCAGCCTGTCTCTGCCTCCTGGAGCCCCTTTGCTATTTAATCACATGTAAAGTGGCTCTGAAACTCGTTGTAATAGCACATCTCTAGCAACAGGGCCAGATGTATGTCGTGAGCCTCTGCTGTGTTCCTAAAGCTTAGCTTATGTGAGAAGAAAATAGTGGCAAAAGAATCCAGCTTACCAGAACTGACTTGCTGGTATTTTTGCTTCCCCTACAGATTGTTATGAAGTAGCCAGACATTTGCCCTGAACAGATTTAAAATCCCTGTAGTTGTTGGTGTGCTGACTCTTTTTCAGAAAGATCTTATTTATTAGCTGAGCATGAGGCTGGATCCCATGTGGATAATTTGAAAGGGGAAAAAGTGATAAAGTCAAAAATACATCTACAGAGAGAATTTAATACAGATATTTGTCAAAAATATTTACACTTGTAGAAGTTTACTTTCAGGTAGCAGAGGCCTGCTTGAAATCTCCCACTTTTTTCTGCCTTTTTCATCAGTTTTCTCAGAGCAGTGTCCTAGAGAGTTTGTGAAATGTCCACCTTTGGTCAACTTCTACGTCCACATCAGAATTCAGAGTTGCCCTTGCCTTCATCATTAGGCTTGAGACCTCCAGAAGTCCCTTCTGTTCTAAGCCTTAATATAGTTTTTCTTTAGTTGCTGGAGCGAGACTAATTATTCCTTTCTGTATTTTTTATAACCCTCTTTGCAGCTTTGGGAGCTGTGTGCCTGAGTGCTTGCCCACTTGGCTATGTATGCCGAATTGGCACCTTTAACGAATTTGAGCACTGTTTTTTTGACATTTGGTGATGAAATGTGCATGGTACTGAATATGGATCCTCCAGGAATACACAAAGTGCAGTGAATACAGTTGTGTCCTCCTATTTTTGATACATGTATATAAAAACTGGAGAACTGCTTCCTGTAAAACCAGAGCAGGCTGGTTTTAGTTTGCCTGCATCTTCTATTTTTATACCTGACTGGACTCTTCATGACTCGGCGTTTCCTTAGTTGGGCTGTCTTCAGCCCTCCTTTAGAAATAGATGTTAATGGGATTCCTAGGTCTTGGGAGAAAGCCAGCTTGATTGATGGATGAAATCTCTGAAGGCTATTTGGCTGTTCTTTAAAGTACCATTAATGTGAGAGATTAAGTGTAACTGGGCTCAGATGGATGGATCCAAAGCAGAATACTCTGATTATTTTTTTTTTCTAGTAGTATGCTTTTCTTGGCTCAGTATAAAGGATGATAGGATGTACTTTTCAAAATTACACAAGACGTTCAGAAATAGGTACATTCTCAGACCAGAAGGGTCAGGATATGGATGGGGACACACAGAAATTTAATCAGTTATGGAAATTATGTCTGTTGCATTTCTCTTTTGTTTGCTTCCGTATATGTGTGGAGCATTAACTGAAAAAAAATTTGTGGCAATACTTGAATTTCTGTGCAAAAAATGCTCTCATTCATCACTCAGGAGAGGAAAGCATGCTGTATTTGTTTCTGCATTTGAAAAGGTCCTTAAGAGCACATTTGTGCAACAAATGCAAGAGTTCATGCAACCTATCTGTGCAAAATATTGGGTGATGTGATCTTAAAGCAGTTAACGTTAAATAACTGATTTTTCTTTTTTAAGAAATCAGTTGATCTTGGTTAAGTAAAACTGGGGTTTTTGAGGCTACTTTTTTTGAGTGTTCTGAAAAGATATCTGCTGAGGTATTCTTGCATATTGTTATGAGCAAGACTGTGCAAGTTTCTAGTCCTGTTTGTAAAAAATACAATAAAATTCCTCTCCAGAATATGAAGATGGTGTTTGTGAATTTCAGAATCCAAAAATATTTCTGTATATTAGATCGCGTGTTCCCCGCTCCTGAACATGGGATTATGCTTCATCATATATCCTCAACATTCTGGGTCACTGTAAAATTTATTTGCATCTTCTGTTCTTCCATTAAGATTAGGTCACCATTGCCAGTCTTGTGTGCCCCTCTGCATGATCAGCCCTTGCTCCTTCATAGCTCACCAGGTTTCGAAGCACTTGCCACACCTATGAAGTAATTTCACTCCTCTAGTTGGATGCATTTTAAGCTTTCTTCTGCAGTCACTTCCACCTGGGCTTACAGTGCTTGTCCTTTCTGTGCTTATTTGCCACACCCACTGTCTGTGACGTAACACTGCCTGGAAACTCTTGGGACAGATTTGCTAAACTACATGTGAAACTTAAAAGTGGTGCTTTTTACTGCATTATAAATACATAATTGTGAGTTCAGAATTATTCCAGGCTGTTTGCCTCCTGCTCTGTATACAGTAGGTTATTACTTAGTTACTGGTCAGTCTTATGTCAATTTAAATGTTATTCTTCTACCTAGTTCACTTTGAAATGCAGAATGAACCGATACAGTCTTGACAAACTAGAGAACTGCTTTGATTTCTAGGCTAGTGGAAGTGATGTTAGGACAGAATGCTCCCATCATGTAATGGAAGTAAATTAGCTTTTGAGAAGCAGGGATCTCTAACTGCACCTGAAAGACTAACGGTAAGTATCCTTCGAACTTGAAAGTTTTAGTGGGAGGATTTCTGAAGGTGTCATCTGAGGCTTTTCAAAAGCTTGTGGGCACTTATCTCCCACTGCAGGCTTGAGGAAATACAATTACACTGAAAAACTCTTAGGTGCTGGGTGGACCTTTATGTGTCCAATTATCTGACTCCATTGTCATTTACTACATCTTCAGATGTAAACGGTATGATTTATTAATTCTTAACAAAATTCATATTCTAAGAACATACTTAGATTTTCATTGCTCATTCTCTGAATACCTCTACTGCCTTTCAGATGCAAATAACCTGCATTTTGTGATTATAGCATAGAAATTCAGCCTGACAAAGAATGAATCTGTGAAACTTTAATCTAGCTTGAGTTTTTCTCAGCTGCAAGTGGCTCCTGCATGAGTCCATGCAGATTGGTGCTGGTTTGAGATAAGATTCAAAGAGAATACTGCCAAAAAAGATGTTAAACTATCCTTCCTGGGCTGCCTGGATTGTTAAGACTGCCAGTCTTTAAAGCAGTCTTTAGTTCCAACTCTCCTAATTTGGAAATCTGAATGTCATTGATTGAAGTCAGTGGGAAAGGTAGTTTGATGTCTGGACAACCAAGCACTCAATGTCCTTAGTGAGAGCAGAGCTGCCTGTGCCTCAGGAACATTCTGTCTATCAAGGACTTTTCTCAAAACTGTTCTTATGAGCCATTGAAAAAAATTGTTACTACTTGAAATCAAGAGTATTTCTAAACCCACTCAGTGAGGTGATTATTACAATATACTGATTACTACAAGTGCCATTAAAGAGTGCTGGCATTAACTTACTTCAGTGGAAAATTATCATGACAAATGAAGACTTAGAATTGTTCAGCAGAAAATAATAAATAGTGCTGGCTTACAAGTCTGTGGTAGATAAACTGTAGGGTTTCCTTTTCTCCTGATCATAATGGTTGCTGAAACCAAACTTCTTGATAAGAACTCAAATAGTTCCACTTTTGTGTTTACTGTATTTTTCTTTTTCCTCCATAGCAATGCAGAACCTTCTGAAAAAAGATTCCGCATGAACAGCTTTGTGGCAGATTTTGGAAGACCTTTGGAGTCTGAGAGGGACTTTTCTCACCAAATGGCTGAAGAATCCCAGTCACTTTTCCATTTCTGTATTAATGAAGTGGACCATATGAACAAAGCAAAAGACAGTCAGAAAGGTCCAAATCTGGAGAGTAATACCCAGTACCAGGAGGTTCCCGGAAGCAGTGGAATGTTTGAGGAAGACCTACACTGTCTTACAAAATTTAACATTCCTAACTTTGTGAACACTGAGCAGAACTCTTCCTTAGGTGAGGAGGATCTCCTCATCTCAGAGCCACCAATCATTTTAGAAAGCAAATTGGTTAAGCAATCTTCCCATCGGATCCTTGATTGAAAAAATCTTAAAGGTAAACATTCCCATTGTCCAGTTTGAAGCCTTTCTTGGCCTCCTGCTCTTTTGACAGAAGGTATTTCAGAACTGTGCTTTTTATTGTATTCAAGACTGGCTGTACTGATAGAACTCAGTTTAGACAAGAATAAGACACTGAATGCTTTATTCTGATGCCTTCTGTGGTGTAAAACTTTTGCCCAGCATTATTTGGTTTTTTTTTGTTTGTTTCTTGTTTTGTTCTTCATTTTTAAATGACTACTCATGACCAGCTTCTGAAGGATAATAATTTACAAGGAGTGTGAAGGCTGGAGCCTGGCTTTGGGAGATGTATGAAAATTCCTTGGCCGAGAAAAGTGTAAATCCCAAAGAAGACTGAAGAAAGGAATAAACAGCCCCTAGGGCAGTTCTGTAGTTTCTGCTACTCCAAATAAGGATGCCTGAAGCTGAGCAGCACAATAAATGTCTGCTTGGGATTAACTTCAGTTTCTGATTCCTAACTGCTTTTCGGTGCTGGTTAAACCCAGTATACAAAGCTTCCAGAGGGAGTACCTTGCAAATTAAATTGTTTGGTTGCAGTGTTTACAAAATGCTATCACCACCTGCTGCTGAGTAAAAGCAAATTGGTGCCTGTAATTATACTCCAGAGTGACACCTCAGCAGCTGCCCCCTGATGACATGGAATTAGTATTCTACACACAAACACAAACTGTGATATGACTTTTTTTTTTCCTGTTAATTGCTGATGTGAACTTCCAGTTCAGTAAGTACAGGATTCAGTAGCTAAATCACAGGAAATAAGAAAAAACCCTGTTTTTCCTTTGCCAATAAAGTTACTACATGCAAATGGTGGTGGTATGTTAAGCTGGTGTTATGTGTTGCCTATAGGCTGAACCTTCCTATGCTTTTTGGCTTTATAAATGGTCATTTCTTAACTCACTGGCCAGTGAAGTGCTAGCAGGCTTTGAGTTGTTGAGAGGACCAACTCCAAAAGTGTAGCTAGGCTGTGCTTCCTCTATCTTCTTTCTGTACTTAGTTGGGATAGTGTTGCAACCCCAGCTGTTCTCCCAGTGAAAGATTTGGTAAGGATTTGAGTAGGTGTAGTTTCAACCTTTGTTTTTTAGAGATGGAATAAAGTTCTGAACCTTTGAGAGTACTTAAAATTGCATTTCAGCTTTCTTCAAAAGATGGTAACTAATGACTGAATGGTTTTAGAGCAAGCATCTGGGATGCAGAGGTACCAGGTTCAAACCCTTTACTGGATTTTGAGTATGCTTTGCAGGAAGTTCTTAATTGAAATGAAAAGAGTGGATTCTAGAGACTGTGCCTAATTGGGTTTTAAAAAAATTATGTGCTTTATATACAACACAGATGGGTTAGAGTTTAAAGACCTGCTGATACATCCTTCAGCCACTTGAATGCTGATTAATTCATCCCTTCTTCAGCTTACAAATAGGAAAAAGAGTGAATGGGTTGAGCATTTAAAGAATACAAATTGTGTAGGAAGAGTGCAGCAAACATCCTTTGTTTTTATCTCCTGTGCCCTCATTACACAGCTACATACAGCTACATACAGCATACATATTACATACAGCTAAATTTCCTGTTTTCATATGTAATTCTTGCAGACTTGCTAGTGTTTAAAGTAACAGGATTATGCTTAAAGCAAAGCGGAGACCATTTAAAAGGAGCGGGTCATTGCTGAAAATAGTTCCCAGAGAAGACTGAAATGAACCTGCTCTAAATGAGCACAGCTCCAAGGGCTGCAATGCACATCTCCGGGAGGACATTTCAGGTGCAGAAAACGCCTTCTTTCACAGCAAGTACATAACTACGACTATGAAGGCTGTAGGTGTGGACTTTCCTTTTCCAAAACTTCGGAAATCTGTCTCTGAATGCGGCATCTACTTCCTGCCGAGGCACCTCCATGGTGTTACGCTATCTGATGGTTACACTTTGAAGCTCAGTACTGTTCTTGCTAACACGTTGTGGGACTTGTATTAAACGAGGCTTTTATAGCTGATTTCTGGATGAGTGAGCTGCCTTCAGTAATGTTTGAGCTATTATTTTTCTTTTATTTTTTTCCTTTGCCTTGCTTGAAAACAGAAATGCTGCTTGAAGGAAGGGAAAACCTATGTGGAATCCATCTCCTCTGCAACTGGGAAGTGAAGGTTGCCTTTAAGGCATTTAAAACTATGTTTCACGGATCATTTAGGTTGGACAAAGACCTTTAGGATCACGAAGTCCGACCATTAACTCAGCACTGCCAAGTCCCCTTCTAAACCATCTCCCCCCATGCCACACCTACGTGGCCTTTTAAAACCCCTAGGGATGGTGACTCCACTGCTTCCCTGGGCAGTTTGTTCCAGTGCTCAACAATCCCTTTGGGGGAAGAAATCTCAAAAGTTTCAGAAGTTTCAAAATAATGCAGGTGTGGTTTTAGAAAAAGAAGATGCTGCTATTCCCTGTAGGCTAGTCTATGCTTTTCTTCTGCTACCTTAAATCTTAGTGGCTTTTCTTTGGCTACCTAACTGCTACTTTGGGGAGAAAAAGGAAGCATCTTGTGTATGGATATTGGCGATGCTGCCTAGATAAAAGGTACTTAATAAAATGACTGAGAGATAAGGCCAATTTAACTTACAACACATTTGAATCGCATTGTTAATATCCCTCTGAAGCATGTATTAATCCTGTAAAGCTAATTAGGTGTTTGGTTCCTGCTTCTGTTCTTTCCTGATGATGGTTCTATGTTTTTCATCTTATCTTCCTTCTAAATTTAAAGTCCTTGATGCTGCTTTTCCCAGAAAAATCACCTGTCAGTCCCCACTGTAGAGCTCCCACGCCATTTCAGAGACACTGTGGCAGCAATAGTCTGATTCAGATTTTTGCTCTGCCTCTGCCTTAAAGCAGAGCCACAGGCAAATGCAAAAACGTGCTACAGTCTTCAAAAGCAGCTATTTTAAAGCTGTCCTTCCTTTCTTTTTTTTCCTTTTTGAGAATAACAGAGATATTTTGCCCCAGGGGAAAGGGCAATATATAACCTGTTTAAAAAAAATTCATCTTTTCTCACAAAATGAACTCATTGGTCTACAAGGAACAGAACAGAAAGTGTTCTGACTGGAGTAATGCTTCAAAAGGAGTACTTGGAATTTAATGGTGTTTGGAAATGGAATTTTTGTGAGTTTTCTTACTGCTTGGCTTCAGGCCTCTTCTCAAAACTCAGTTATAAATGCATCACCTGCAGCAGATTTAACTGCAGAGACGTAGCTCCTCTAAACCAGCTAAATGTGTTTGTTTGCCTAAAGATGTCTTGTATTCTGTAAGAACTTACTAGGTCAAGTTACGTATTCCAGTTTTCAAAGGTGTAAATACTTGCAAAATGTTCTTCTGTGTAAACAAGTTTTAGTTGTGCATCTTTAACAGAAAAAAGGCAAAACCCCAAAGCCTATAATGTATAGTCAGTAAATGCCTGCTCATAGGGAAAAGAAAGAATGATAAAACTGTCAATGTCTCTACTACAGTCCAGTGGTGTACAGCCTCTGAGACTAGAAGGTGAAGTAAATGAGGTATATTTGTCATGAAATTAAGCATTTATGCACCTCAGCCCTCGATCTTGAATACTGTAACACTGACATTTTCTGCCACTTTTTAGCCTTGGATATTGACAGGTGGCAAGGACAGCAGAGAAGAACCTTCTACCACACGTTCTCCGACAAGAGCAAGAGTTGGAGGCCTGTGCTTTCTTATTTTTGGAGGAGAGGTATGTAGTTACCTGTAGGAAAGGCTAGTTTTAATTCGGAGATATCACTGGATTTCTGGTCAAGAAGAGTCAGGGCAGCACATAATGCATGATCCCCCCCCATTCCCTGCAGAAGTGGATTTGCACAGCTAGTGCTGGTATACCTGTCCTTCTCCTTATAATCCAGAATAGGTTAAATATGGGATAGAGGGACGGACTTCAAAATGTATTATGTGCTATCAAATAAAGTCTTCATTCACGGTAACCTATTTAATTTGTTACATGAACAATTTTGACATGTAGTTCAGAGAACTTGAAATGGAATATACTGCTGCTGTCTCTGCCCCAAGTAGCACAATGAAATTTGATCCTTTTCTGCACATCATGTTTTCCTCTCTTGAAGCAATCTAGGTCACTGAGTCACCTAGCCAGCTGTTCACGTGATTTCTTAAAAGCTTCAAACATGACAATTCAAATTATTATACTCCAGCTGCTTTGCTGTAAGCAGATGAAGTCCAGCTAAGCATTAAGCAATGATTTAAAGACATTATGTTTGATTCTTTTAGTCCATCCATTATGCCTCCTGGAAATGCATGATGAAACAGGATGGCACAAAGAGAGGAAAAACATACGTGAGGAGTATATAATTTATACAGCTCCTTAAAAGATCACACTCAAATCCTCAGAGAGTCAGTAACAACTTCAGCAGAGAACTTGCACCTGAGTTCCCTAAAAGGAACACCCTAATTGCAGCCATTCAAGCCCAGACAGAGTCTGTTACTGTGTAGAGCATCCACTTCATGGTAAATACCCAAAATCAGAAGACCATGCTGCATCAATATGTGTGAAAACACGGTATAAACCTTATGCTAGCTTACAGTAATGGTAAATAATACTGTCCCTGCTCAGCAAAACAGAGACAGAATTTAATTCCAACTGTGTAAGATAGCAGCATTTGCTAAGAACTGACTGTAGGAATTGTAAGAAGTGTTTGAATGAACTGCATGAACATTAAGGCAACCCCCTCTTGATGACTTAAGCAATGCACATGAGAGAGTTTCCAGTAACAGACCTGCTTGTGTCAGGATTCCTGTCCTAGGAACCTCCATCCAGGAGGTTCCTCCATCCTGGCCTCTCTGGGAACACAAGGGTTGCAGTAGTTGAAAAATCTCACTTCAGGTCACACACTTTAATACAGTGTTACACATATAGCAAATAGTACAGGAAATAAATAAGTTGAAATGATCCAATTTTTATCCTTTTCATTTGCAAAACAGACCCAAATAAAGAAAATGCATCATATTTACACATAGCTGACATTTTGTATACAAAACAGTTTTATAGTTACACATCTTATGAATATGGACTAATACTTTCTTAGATGGGGACAAAACAGAAATACTGACAATATCTGCACATGAAACAACCAAGGTTACCATACTAACTGGCAACCGACCATCCTTTTTTAGTATCTGTATATATCTGTATACAGGCTCGTTTTATGTTTGTGTGTGTGCCCAAAAGAAAAACCCTTGCACTTAAGCACTGTCTGTGTCTATATGGTGTAATTTGTTACATTCTTGTGTTTTTTATGCGTGCTCAGCCACGTGCTTGTATGAGAGAAAATGCACGTTTCCTGCTGGTCCCTGAGGAACATGATACATAAACACACATGCACAGACCTGAACTATTTCACATCTGACTTAAATGCTAGGTTCAGCCAATACTACAGGTCGTCAGGGACTGAAGGAGTACATTCTAGCTTTTATCTTCTCTTTGCCCTAAATAAGTATAGTTGATTGAGATACAACCTTAGTATATGGGGCTACAGAATTCTTAAGGACTTGCAGCCACTGAAAAGTCAAACTAACAATGTACTGATTTGTTGGGAAAGCATTCCTTCCAACCATCAAATAGCTATCATCATCTTTTTTGAATTTTCTTTAATTGCTGCTTCTTGCTATTAGCAGCAGGTTTTTCATGTATGTTAAGTGTAATAGCCATGCTCATCATCCCCTCCACTCTCCTCTCTGGAGCAGTGCAGTTCCTATGGCTTCAGAAGTTCCTAGGGCTACATTTCCTGGAGTGATGATTCTTCTTTCCCTCCACTGGGTCCATCTCTTTATTGAAAGAGGAGACCAAAAGCGTAGCACCCCGAGGTACCCATCTGTGACGCAGCAGGAACTGCTCCTACGTCCCTGCTCTACAGCACAGGTGTGTCCCTCAGGCAGGGCCTGAGGAGAAGGAGAAGGCAACAGCCTCTAACGCTCAGTGTGTTACCTGCCATGCATGATGCCTGTCGGTTCAGCAGAAAGTTACCTCCACATTTTGTATTTGGGTAGTGGATTATTCCTGCTTAAGCAAACTAGTCTCCTTTGTCACTCCTGAGGATGGTAGTACAGGGGGGTTTTTTTGTCTGGTTTTCAGTTGGGGTGTTTTTTTTCTGTTAATTTTTTTTCCCCTGGCCCCTTTCCTAACTTGCTCAATATTTTAACTCTAAATTTCCCCACCTACACACCCCTGAAGTCTGAGCTTTAGCACAATGTCTTCACATTTGACTGGTCTCTTTGTCTGTCAAGATCACCTAGAGAAGTACTTACCATGTCAGTCCTGAACAGCCCATTGTAAAAACCTCATGACTACAGCCTTCCCTTTTAAAAGGGACACCAGTAACTACTCTCACACTGTATTTTATAGGCTTTTTCTGTATCTGCCCTGTAAGAATTCAGCTAGACCCACTCTGCCATCATCTTACCAGCACAGTTGGAATGATCTGAAAAGTAAACAGAACAGCTTGACTTTGAGCACCACCAGGGAATGCTGGCTCTCCCCCAGCCCTCCAGTCATTCACTAAGTTGGAAGAGGTCTTAAAGATAAGGGAAGGAATATTATATGAATTGGAGGGAGAGAAGCAAATGTTGGAAAAAGACGATTTTCCTGCCCTATGGAATGAAATACATTACTGCTATACACTAACATGCAAACCAAACAGCTTATTATTCAAATTTTTCACAAAGGAATCGCTATAAGACAAGTTAGAAATCAAAGTTAAAAATATTCAGGCATGTTCTACAGTATGTGAAAACGGGAATTTTTCAGTGGTAATTGAATTTATGGAATAACCTCAATATTCCTATTATTAAAAAATATGTAAATTTATTACTAATAAAATAGAAGATATACAGTGTGACTAGAGTATTGCTCAATGTGAACCTGCCTCTGGACATGATAGAGTCCAGAGACGATCAGAATGCAATGCAATTTATGAGCGTTACATTAGTGATTTTCAATAACATTTTCTATACATAACTTTGAATATTAAAATTCTGCTTCTCTACTTAACCACTACCTAATCATGTCTTCCAACAGCTGTCTGTCACTCTGAATCCACTGGAATCAGGTGCAGGAATAACAACCCCTTGTTTCTGCAGTTCACGTAAAACATCTAATATTGAATCCAATTCCATTCGAAATTTCTCCAGTTCCTGATTCTTCTGCTGTGCCAGCCTCCGCCACTTCTCAACCTCCTGGGCTTGCCTTGCTTCAGTAATGTGCTGTGTTAATTGGGTTGCCTGCAAATTAGAAGAAAGTCAGCACTGTGATTTCCTACTCCGGTACTCAGCTGGTGCTGCCCCTTTGCAAAAATCTGCCACATCATTTTATCTGATGCTCAGTCTCGAAGCTGAATGCTCACATTAAGTGGAAACAATTTGTTCTGAATATGACAAAAATCATTCTCATAGCAATGAATTCCTTTAAATATCTGCATTAATGACAGAAGGGTAGAATTGATATATTGACTAATGAGCCCCAGGAGAATTTAACTTACCCTCTCCAAAGCAGCAATTAAATTTGAATATTTAAGACAAAGCTGAGCATATAACGTAAAACCCTCTATAAATCAAAATTAACTTTCTGAATTGCCACTTAAATGTGGTGATTAAAATAATGCTCTGCAAAAAACCCCAAATCTGAATGACCTGTTGTAGTCTACTACTCTCCTTTGAAAAACCACAAGTTCTATGAATTATCAGAAAATGTCCTGTAGTCATGAAAATCTGATGCTGCAGAGAAAGGTCTGAATAACTTTAACTTGAATCCCTGACCTAATCCTATTAAATTACACAACATAAGAAGTGTCATCAGATATCCAAATCTGCACACCACAATTAATTTTAAGAGATTCTTTAAAGAAAGCCTATCACTTAAAGGCCATAGTTGTCATATCTGCAGTTTGATACTAAGGATAATCTGTTAATGTCATGCTCAGCAATTTCCTTTCCTACACTATTCATTTGGATATAATTAATTTGGGCAACTGTTCAGTGCCCCAGTGCTGATGGTTAAAGGAGCAAAACTAGTATAAAACAAAACCTAAAGCTTAATCCATAAAAAGGTCAGGAGCACCACAAAAAGCTGAAAATATTTAGTACTAATTATGTATACTGTTACTTCTTTTACAAAAATCCCCAAAACATCTTAGTAAATACTATTGGTATTCAGTGGAGCTAGATCACGGACTAGGCAGCAGTAAATACTTCACAGAAATGGTAAAGACATCCTCACATTATATAAAAGCAAATTAATAGCAAAAAAAGAACTGTATTACAGTCACATTTAGCAGGACAGAATGTGAACAAAAATAATGAAAACATCAGTGGCAACAGGGTTTGTTTTTAATCCAGTGACTTGTTTTATGCAAAGGTCTTTTTTAAAAGAAAATCACTTATCTGATATAGAAATGTGTAAGAAGAAATCCTTCTACAACAAAAAAATCTGCACATTATATTTCTTGAGATCTGGTTTTAAAATTTAGATGTTTCTATACTTTTAATGCAGCTTTTCTGAATAGGCCTGCTAGGACTAGATAGTTACAGTTCAACTGAGGAATATATCGTAGCTTAGACTCCGCATTCCAAACTCTTTTCATTTTTCAGTAGCTCGCTTTCATTGTGTAACTGAAATACAAAATAACCAAATGAAACAAGGGACCTGCAGAGGTCACAGCGTCCAACCCTCTGCAGCAGCAAGGCCGCCTCAGACCAGGCTGCAAGGAAGTTACACAAGTAATCCTAACTACCGCGGCACGGCCAAGCTGGCCAGGCCTGCACCTACATTCCCTTGCATTAGCAGGCAAAGACAAAACCATGGCTGTATAAAAACTACTTCCTTCCTGCAATATGAGCTAAATAAGCTTGAATAAATACCATAAAATTACAGTTAAACCAGTAAATTGCTCTTAAGAAGTAAACGCAGTTATGCACTGGTGTACCTTTTGAATTTCATGTTCTCGTTCTGCATGTCTGCTCTCTATATGCTTGATTTTCTTTTCCAGGCACAAGAAATGTTTCATTTCAGGACTCTGGCTCTCCCTAGCCTCTCTCAGTTCTTCCAACAATTTTGTCACCTACAGACAAAGAGAGTTGATGAAAATTGTTATCGTTGTCTTAAGAAGTGTATAGAACAGATTCCTTTAAAAATGTATTTACATTGTTTAATCATTCCATTCAAACGCTGTAGAAAGGAAGACATAAAAGAGAAATCTCTTTTGTTCAAAAGCTCTAACAGGAACTCAAGAGACTTACATTAGGATTTTTCATTTCTAAGAAGTAGCCTGAGGACATGAAAGTCTAGTCCTCTCTGATAAATCCAGTCCTCTTAATAATGTTATGAAGTGATTGTGTTCTGTCAAATTTTATACTTCATACAACAAAAGTTAACAGAGAATATCATGATTACATGTTTTTTACACACTCCTTTCTCACACCCTGGATGAAGACCAAATATAAAGATACCAGTGGATTTCTATTTCTGTATATTGTAACAGAGATGATTACAAGCCTCCATGTAAGTTTCATAATTACCAGGTAAAATCAACTTGACAATGACTTAAAACTGATGTCCTAATCCTCCAGAAATTCAGGAAAGTTTTGTTATAAAGCCCTACTGGCTTATTCTCATTCTTTGCCTATTTTAAGTAAATTGATATTCCTTCATTTAACATTGTATTTTTTGGTCACTCTTAATGTGTATAAGTAAACTAAAGTGAAAACTTTGACATCTTTATCCTTTATGATAATCCTTAGGTCCCCTTACCCAATATATTTGAGAGCTGCTAACCCTCTTCAAGCACTTGGCCATCCTTGGCTCTCTGCTGTGAATTCAAGTAGCTGGAAGCATTGTCTTCATAAGATGTTGTCACTCTGACTGAGAAGTGACTCCAAGGCAGCTTAATATTATTTCCATAATTTAAGGTGGCTTCTAAAATAACAAGGCCTATGCTAGTACATTTTTGCTTGTCCATTACCCCAGCAGCTTTGAACCTGTTCAGCCACATTTATCAGAGGAGCAGAAGTCTTAGTTTCAAAAGGTCTGTGCCACTGAGTGTCTTCTGCTTGGCTACTAAGTTGCCGCACTGAAGGGAAGGGCTGATGTGTGGTCTCAAGTATATAATAAAATACAATTAAAAAGTCATACTGGAAAGATCTCAGGAGGGGGAAAAGCCCCAGGAAAAATGGGCTCGGTGTGTTTTGCCAGCAACAGAACCATGTCAAATACAATGCAGTGCTATGTGCAAGCTGTTAAGGAAAAGAAGTACTCAGTTAATGGAAAACATCCATGAACAGCATTTCTGAGATTAGTATTCAAATAACAATCTTCCAAGAAGCCTCAGGAAAACTTTGCCTTTTTGAGGTACCACCAATTTGTACAGAAGACTCAATCCTATTACCAGTGAGGTGCTTTCCCCTATTACTACTAATTCCATTTGCAGGTTTGTCAGCAAAACTTGTTTAACCATTTAATGCTTAAGATGTATTTTATAAGCATTAAAATTTAAATATACCTCTTTTTGTAGGAGTTGCTCTCTTATCTGTGAAACCAGAAGAGCTTCTTGATGTCTCTCTTGTTCACCAAGCTGTTCTTGAAGATGTTTTATTAGTATCTACAAAAAGTTTGAAAATATTTTGTCATTAGCATACACACCCATGATAACATGTGAAAACCTGTGCAGGAGAAGCACAGGAAAATATAAGCAGCACTGAGAAAGTTGGGGCTGTTCAACCTGGAGAAGAGAAGGTTGTGTGGAGACCTCATAGCAACCTTCCAGTATCTGAAGGGGGCGTACAGGGAAGCCAGAGAGAGACTCATCATCAGGAACTGTAGTGACAGCACAGGAGTAATGGGTACAAATTGAAAAAGAGGAAGTTTAGGTTAGATATTGTGAAGAAATTCTTTACTGTGAGGGTGGAGACGCACTGGAACAGGCTGCCCAGGGAGGCTGTGAATGCTCCGACCCTGGTAGTGTTCAAAGCCGGTTGCCTTGAGCAACCTGGTCTAGTAGGAGGTGTCCCTGTCCAGGGCAATGGGGGTTGTGACTAGAAGATCTTTGAGGTCCATTCCAACCCCTTAACATTCTATGACTCTGTGATTGTAGTACTGCAGGTGTAAGTGATGTGTGCATTAACAACACTGCCTCTAACATGTGTGTGTGTGAGTGCTAACGAAAAGCGCTCTACCGTGGTTGTTAAATAGCACACAGGTACATATGTGGTATATGAAAACAAGTGTCAATCTTCAAGTTACTTTCCTCATTTTAAAATGTTCTTAAATAATGTGAATGCAATAGCTCTTTCTACCCTTTATACCACATGTAAAACAGCCCAGAGAAGTGGTGGAATCGCCCTCCTTAGAGATCTCAAAAGCCACTTGGATGTGGTCCTGGATGACCCTCCTGAGCAGGGCGGTTGGACAAGGTGACCTTCAGAGGTCCCTTCCAACCTCAGCTATTCTGGGATTCTGTGAATATTGTGGCACAGGATGATTTTTAAAACCTACTTCAAAGCAAGTAAGTTTATAGTAATACAGAAAGAATAACTCTAAGATACATCTCTATGTAACTAATGCATCTACTGTATTTTACCTCCTGTACTGAAATTCTGTTATTTAGTTCAGCTACTTTAGAAGTAGAATGCTCCTTTGCATGCTGGCAAACAATCTTCTCGACTTCCCTCTGGTGAGAAGCTTTCAGAGATGCAATGTATTCTGCTGTGTCTTCCTGCATCCTGAACAGAGCAAGAAGAAAGTGAGATGCAGTAAAGCAGCTACAGACAGCTCTTCAAAAATGCAGCAGCTTCTAACTTGAACATACAAAATATCAAAAATGTTCAAGGTGGCACGTCTTTGATATTTCATTACAAAACCTTGCAAGACAGGACCACCATTACTTCCACTGCTATAGAGGCATGAAAGGGTGGGACACCCACAATGCTGGATATGTGTATCATTTAACTAGAGGCAGTTAGGATACAGAAAATTCAATCAATCATCTCTGTTGGCTCCTCTTATTAAAACCGTAGTGAGAAAACTGATGCTTTTAAATCATAATCTATCCTCTTTTAGGTAGCTATTTTGGAAAAGAATGTGTTGCAATCTAAATATGCCAATTTGTTCTATGAAGGGATGACTATGAAGGGATGTGAGGGAGACTAGGTGAAGTATAAGGTTTCTATAGTTGGCCAAGTCAATCCCACTGCAAGCACACCCCGGGTTTGAAGGAAAGTACATGTACCAACTACTAATGCTATACAACACAAAGCATCTAAGACATGATGATTTAAACTCAGGTATTTTACTAGGGAATTGTAGTATTAATAAAAGCATTAATACAGGTTTGCCTGTAGAAAGAACTGTGACAGTGCACTGCTTCAAAAAAAAAACCCCAAAGTAACAAAAAATGCCCCAAATCCTCCCAAAACCAGAAACAAAACAGTACAAATTAAGGTAAAAGCAACACTCATACGTGGTTGACATATTAATGTGCTAGTTCAATCCTACATCTGCCAACACTTTAAGAAGGTTTTTAAAGGAATATGTTTTATGGAGCATTTACCTTCGTATGTTATTTTCAGAATAAGCCAGTGCTGCTTGAGACTTCACCCGCTGCTGGCTCATTTCTAGAGACAATCTCTCCAGCTCCTCTTTCAGATGCGCATTTTCTTGCAGAACGTCCGAGAGATGAGAGTCAGAAAAGGTATGGGGTTGGCGTGTTTTGTCATCATTGAAAATGCTTAGACAAGGTTCAGTGTTGTTGGAATTCCTTCTGTCTGTTGCTGAGGTATTCTTTTTCAAGACCTCTGTAGAGTTTCCATTAGTGTTTGTTTTATTTCTCAAATTATTATCAGACAACATCACCATCCTTTCTTTTTGAAGTTTCTCTACAGTTTTTGTAAGGTCTTGTATTTCTCTATTTTTGGTGACCAGTTCTTCATTTAGTTTTAACAACCTGTCTTTTGTGTTACCTTGTTTCATCTTAGAGTCCATGGACTCAAAGTCTTTATTATAATTTTTACTTCTGAGTTTTAATTGGAAATTTTGACTTTTAAGATCTTCAATTTCTGTCTGGAGGTTTCCAACAGTGATCTGATGGGTCTTCTTCAGATTCTGAAGCTCCTGTTCAAGTTCTGTAGAACTGGCTTTATCACCATTCAGTTTTGGTGTTTCATTCATAAATTCATAGGCAAGTAGTTGCTCAAGCTCTCCAAGTCTTTGCTCATACTGTATCTAGGAGGGGAGTAGAAAGCAGGGACAAAAAAGCAGTTTCATAAGTGTACTGTTATTATTAGCTCTTCCTATTATTCTTTAAAGTTACTGCCCATGTGAAGCAAGACTTCAGAGGACAGGATACAAGTCAGGATTACTAACAAACTACTCAATCAGTTCTGAAATTAGTGAATGAAATAATTAAGTCTGCTGTAAAACAGAATTACTCAAAACATATACTACAAAATAATCTAATCACAATGGATGCAGTAACTATGGGATAGGAAATTATCTTGACAAGAAAATATTTTTATGCAATTGAGTTCTCTTCAGATGCTACCAACGTAATTTTGTCATTACCTACTTGCTGTTTGTCAGCTGGCAAACATTCTGGTCACATGTTCAAAACTGTACTTCACATTTTTCAAAACATCTTAAATTTTAACAGATCTTTATTTTATTTATTTATTTATAAGTATGAAGATAGCAGTATGAATTCAGAGAGACACAGAATCTTTCTTCCTAATGAGCTGAGGAAAACCTAACCTTCTTAATAGCCTGGATGGCTGTTATTTTCCTTTGAGGAAAGTATGATGGCTGACTCATGTGGAGAAAGCGTCGAACAACTGGCCAATGCTTTCCTTTCTTGCTCATTAAGCACCTGTGCAGTTCACCTTTTCCTTGAAGTAAAATCCCAGACTTCCATCCTTTCTAACACGAGTCTTTAGGCTCACTATTACGTAATTTTTGGACAGCATGTTTGTGTTTCCCAATGTTCCCTGCAGAAATGCTCAGTCAGCAGACCTGTGGAGACCACAGCCTTTGGTACAGCAAGGTACTAGATAAGCAGCTACTCTGACCCACAGGGTGAAAACCACCTACTTTAATTGTATGAATTAAATTTTTATGCCTCAAGAACTTGTCCTCTTCGTTTCAATACTACCCTAGCAAATTCAATGCTATTTTTATCTTAGGTGCTGAAGGTACTGAAATTCTGGTTAAAAAGTCCTTGAGTATTTTTTTCCTTTGAATGTGGTCTTTGCCTTCAGTTTTAACCACTACCCTGTGTTAGACTCCAGTTGCCTTGTGACTGTTACTTGCAAAGTGGACTACTCAACTTTTACCTTTATTTTTTGAAATTGTTGTTCCATGGCACGGAGGCTTTTCTTAGCTTCATCATCTTTACCTTCAAGTTCTGTTTCTAATTTCTTTATTCTTCTCTCCAAAAATTCAACTGTATTTGTTTTAGCTGAAAGATCATTAGTTTTCTCAGCAGCAGCAGCAGCACAAATCAAAGCAGGCAAAGAATTTGGATACCTTCTTTTTAGAATTCCTTCCATTTCTCTAATCTGTTCATAAGAAAATTAAGTCAAAGGTCAAAAATAATAAAGTTCTACTGAAAAGTGAACAGAAATAAGTGACAGAATGTTAACAAACTTCATCCCCTTAAGGTGGAAGAATGAAAACTATAGATGCATATACTGAGAATGATTTTACATTCCTCCCATTTTAATTATTGTTTACAGAAAAACAAGACTCATCATCCCTTACTGACTGACTTACACATGATCTTTAAATACTGCCCTGGTCTTTAGACTGCCTTATATCAGTAAGTCTTAAGAAAGTCAAAAAAAAGGTCTTCAAGTTGAATATGGCTCTTAATGCTGTGAATATGTTTCCTCTTTTTCTGGATTTGCATTCACATTCTACTTTTCCAACTGTTAAAGATATTTCATAGTGATATTGGAATTATTCTCCCAATAACAGATTATATGCCTTATATTTTGTAGCCTGCAATAATGTAAAACTAACACCTTGCATGCATCGTTAATAACAAGCCCCCCTCTTATCTACGGACAAGATACTCTTTTTATCCTAATTCTGCAAAGGCTCCTGCCCATGAGTCCCATATCCCTAACTAACGCAGCTGCCATCTCCTAAAATTCAGGAAGGCCACTTTCACTTGACATTTCTTTAGTAGAGACATGGATTTTAAGGTCTCCACTCCCCCAGTTTTCATGAATCTTGTAGGAATCCAATAGAATTTAAACCCCTACTCTTCAATCAACTTGGTTGAAATTTGTCATACTTTTAAGGAATTACTGAACATGGACAGGAGTCTTAGAAGACAAACAGCAAGCTTTGGCTTTTGCTCTATTGCCCCTTTCGAAGAAACTATAAACAGTAAACAAGATTTTAAAAGGGATATCAGCTTGTTAGAGCATAGTAGCAAAAAGAGCTCTTTCTAAGTAAGTAACTGCAGCTTTTTGTGTTTATGAGTGTTGAATAACACAAGTTACTTACAGAGAACTTCATGCTATGCTTTATCCTTATGAAAGCACTGGTGTTTTAAGAGACCTTATCTGAAACAAAGGTTAAACTTGAAAGACAGTTCTTTCATTGCATACCTGTCGCTCGAGATCCTGAATTCTTCTAGCATCTGCTGCTCTGTCTCGCAAACGTTTCTTCTGTTGCACACACTGATCTCCTGCTTCAGCTCTGAGCTTCTCAACCTGTTCAATTTACGAGAAGAAAAACTGAATTATGTATTCAGAGACACTGTCCCGTAGTACAAAAGCATTTTGAACACACACAGTATAATGCAAGTACTTTGCCACTTAAAAACTAATAATGGTAATTTCTGTACTAAATAATTCTTCAGGTTCTTAACCCACATGGCAGCTTCCTTCTCCAAAGCATCTGAAACTAGCTATGGAAATCTAGAGGAGAATTTCAGTTCTGGGACACTCTTGTCTTCATACCAGTAAAACCGTTTCTTTCTCTCATACTTCCAGTATGCAGGCTTGATTAATAAGCTATTATATAAAGTACTATAGTGCATTCCATGACTTCAGGATAAGTTTAGGAAATGGGGTTTGTGATTTGCAATGCTATGCTTTGTGATGAGATATAGAAACAGCTAAAAGGCAATGTTATGTTGTGGCTAAATAAAAGCTGAGTCCCAGAATCAGGGGAAGGACCTGGATAACTCATGCTCCAGCACTCCCATGAAGTCTGGCCATAAGGACTCAAAGCTATAACCTAAAATTGAATTTCCTACCTTTATCAGCCACTATGATCTCTGTACAGGGATATTACACCCTGGATATTTAAAAGTATTCCTATCTCGATTTCTCTCCCACACTGGCAATATTAGCATAACTAATGCTTTCATGCCAGCACAGTTTGACTGATTTGATTATTTCTGTGAAGTCAGAGCTCTAGGCACCAGAATTTTTAGGCACCAGTCCAGCCCAGAGAAAATGCCAATAAAAATATTCTCTTTCACAGCAATGATATCTTGATCAAAGTTTGATATGGTGGTGTTTAAGGGATCTCCTTCCCTGGCTGCTCCTTCAGAAGCACCGCCTTTCATCTGCGATCTCTCTAATAACACACCATGAAAATATTCCAAGATCACTTACATTTTAGCACTGGTAAAACCTTTTATTTCTGTGAATCCTAAGTCCAATGTACTGACAAGTAGACAATGCAAATCTCAGCAGTATTCAAGTTTCATGTATTAGTTTTGTTTGTTTTATATTTTGAGTGCTTTGGGTTTTTCCTCCCTACTACAGTAACCAGAGATTTTTTCCTAAAAAAGAATTTAGAACTGGTACTTAAGAGAAAAGAAATGTGTTGCCTAAGTTACTACAGAGCAAAAAAGATGAAAAGAGAATGACAAGAGGGGTGTTCCTAGTTGTTAATGTAACAATGTACCTCTTTCCCTCAGGTCAAGAAATTTGAAGGTTTTAGGGAAGCATGTAACTTTTGTTCCCAGAAGCATAACCAAGATGTCCAACAGAACCAACCTAATATATCAAAAAAAGGGCATTATTATGAAGGAAAGAATTACATTATACTCATCACTGGAAAAAGAAACAATTTCCAGTTCCAAGTTCTTAGATAAAGCTAGATATTATCACCTCTAGTCTTAGTTTCTCAATTTCTTCTCTTGCATCTTTAAGACGGGCTGCATCTTTATCCAGAAGATCTTGATTTTCTGCATACCACTGCAGTCTTTTTTTTAAATGAGTAATTTCCTGTTTGTATGACTCTTCCATAACTTTACATTCATAAGACTTCTCACCTACAAGAATAAAACATTCTTAGAATTGTTTTATTAGTAATTATGTATTGAAGGAGTGATTAGTCAACACTATGCTCCTCAGAGTATTTCATACATTTACTATTTTGACAATATTGTTACTGCAGTAGTTTTAAACCCAGATCCTAAATAGAATTTAAGAAGCAACAATATTTGAAAAACACCCTTTATTTCTCTCACGCATAGCAGTACTAAATGGCCTACAGTTTACTATGGAAAGTATTTAAAACAGCATCTAAGGGAGATCTATTCTTGATCATGCTCTAGTAAACAGACCTTCAGCACCAAGATGAATGGCAACATAGAATAAATGTTTAGATGTGTATTGATCACACTCCTCTCATTTAGGGATCAAGCATTTTGAGAAGAGACATGGAGGTAAATATTACTGTGCTTAGCATTTGTGATGCCTGACACTGGAAATGAGAGAGACCAATTTTTAGCCCTCTCTCATTAATTCAAACTGGAAAAAGCTCTGATAAGAACGCTGAAGAAAGTCCCAAGGCATAAGTTATAAGTAAAAAATGGGCAAGATCTAAATAGGAGACTAAGATGTAAGATAGTAAATCTTTCTTTATGAACAGAGTTGTTACATAATTGAAATCATCTGTTTTCCATGTCCAGTGAAAGATGGGCAAGAAATCAAACTTAATAAGCCACAACAAAGAGTTTGTTTGGATACAGAAGATACTTTCTAATAGAGTACCAGAAGTATTGTAGCATGTCCTTCACTGTATGCTTTTGTTAGAAGTTTAGACAGTATTTGGAAATGGTCTAGATGCATTTCACTAAGTAATATCTTAATAAGAAACAAGTTTTTGTTACATATTTATTTAGTGAAATGCAAAGTATGCAAAATTATTCAACAAAATGAAGGTGCCTTACTTGATGCAGATGCAATCTGGACTTTGGCTAAATCTCTCTCCTTCTTGGCTTGTACCAAGTCTACCTCAAGAGCTTGCTTATCTTGTTTGAGACGTCTTATCTCTTCTTGTAATTTAGCTTCTTCTTTCTGGGTTTTAGAGAAAACAATAAAACATGAAAAACTAAACACATAATATCACACAAAAATCCTGAGCGTGCCTTTTCATCATACAATGATTAAATCACAACAGTTGCATCAGACCACAGCAACAACAAGGTCTTTTAATTTTGGTATTATTCTCAGACCCTGCTGTAGCAGAGCATGGGAAAACATAAGCTAAACATTTAAAAAAATTAAAACCCCAACCCCATTATTAGTCTACAGTATGGATGGTCATGCTGTTTTAGTAAGAACACGTGAAAATAAGGCTTGGTATATTCCTACCTGTGCTGCTCGAAGCTCTGAAATCAATTCTGTGAAACTCTGATTTCTGGCTGGTTCAGAATCCTGCATGATTCGTGACTGGTTATTAGTCTTCTCTATCTTTTCTCTAAACAGCAACAGCAAAAACAGTTATGCAATGTGGTGACTCAGCATACTAACAGTGGCTACTGAAAAACAAACACAACCCCCTGCCCCCCAAACGGTACCACAAAATCGATCTGTGAAGGTTCAAACCAAAAAAAAGAAGCAAATATGTACAACATTTCTACACAAACAAAATTCACTGCAAGGCGAAGTCTTCTCACCTCGCATGAACTTGTTTATTTCGACTACACAAGGGAGGGAAATAAAAATCTACCCTGCATCAGTGGAACTCATCTACAGGCCTCTCCAAAGCAAGGATTTGTACACTAGGAGTACACTCAATTTCTAGGTTGTTTTTCCTCGTTACTAGCACAGGATGCAAATCTCCCAGGACCTACAGTGCAGTGAATAGAATGGTTTCTCCACTAGCAGGACCTCTTGTGCCCCCTGATCTACTGTGTATCCTACAGCAGCATCAAAACATCTGAACACATCAGCAGAGCCGTAATACCAGAACAAGTATTACGCATTCGGATAGGAATAAGGACATTGAAATGTTCCCCAAGTGGAAGTCTCTAGTCTTCCCATGGGTTTGCAACACCATCAAGCAAACAAAGAATTAAGTGCCCATAATCAACATAAATCAATTCTCAAAAGAAGAAACAAAACCACAAACCTGAGAAACACTAGAAAACATGCACCTGATGGACTCTGCAATGGTTCTTCATAAAAAAAAAATAAACAGCAGAAAACTCCAGAGATTTTAGGTCAGATATGTAAATGAGCCTACCTTAAGTCTATTAATTCAGACTTTAAGCACTGATTCTCCTTAAACATTCGTTCCTCGTTTTTTTTGTTTTGGATTTGTAGCTCTTTCATTTGTTTGTACAACCTCTCATTTTCCTAAGTTGAGACAGACAAAATTAACGAATGTTCATAAATTACTCTTTTCTACAGTTATAAAACAATTTTCTATGAATCACCTACTTTTCCTGCTGAAACAGTGGAAGAAAACACTAAATATTTAATTACTAAGCTTCTAAGACAGGTATCTACTTTCACTATCTACAATCTTGTCCAAATGTCTGCTCAATCTGCAGGAAGGAGCTAAGCCAGACCCTCTCCAAAGCGATCCCAACTATATTCTAAAAGCATGTTCATGGGTGGGTGCTGATAGATCAGAGCTCAGCCTGTTCAGGTTACAGTCCTGGGGACACAAATCATCATTGTTTGGGATGCTCACAGCCATACTGGAAAGGTATTGTCTTTATATCAAGAAATTATGCTGAGCATCAGCTGGAAGCTGGTTAAGATACCTACTGGATTTTACAGCTGCAAGTGTTCGAAAGGATTATTAAGTATTAATTATCTATTTCTCCACTTGACTAAGTAATAAAATAAGGCACACTAATAAAGTTACCTTGAAATCTGCTGCTCAGATCTTGAGAAAAACATTTTAAAAACCAGAATTTTTCAGATTTCTAATGCTGCTTAAAAGTACTAATTTTCAATTAGTCTTGACTAATTGTAAGTCAAGACTTGAAAGTCAATTAGTATTGACTTTCTCATAGTCAATATGTCTGGGCAAAAAGTTTGTGTTTCTCCATTGACCATAAAGGATTTTCCCAGTTCTCAACTGACAAGTTATCAATTTTTACAGTTTAGAACAGTTACATGGAATTGTGGAAAAACTTAGCCCAAGCTAGACAGGTGTGAAATACTTCTTAAACCTGCAGTATGTTTGCCCTTCACACCAAATTTCATTCACTTCTTAGAAAACAAGATACCTGTTTTCAATAGAAAAGTAGTAACCATTAAAGTTTCATTTCTGAAACTGGCTAGAACACATGCTGTGTGGTGTTACCTGTTGATAACCTTGAATAATGACCTCTTGATCTTCAATTTCTTTTTGTATTTGTGCCAGTTTTTCCTCACTTACAGGAATTGTTGCTGTATGGTGAGTCCACCTCTTTTCCTGGGCCATCTCTTCCATATTTCTTAGCTTTCAGAAAAAGGCACACAAGCAATAAGAAAGTTTTGTTACCAATATGGAATTTTCCACAAGACTACAGTCCAATCTCTTCATTACATGAGAGCAGACCAATGAGTGGGTCTTATTGGAGTTTTACAGAAGCATTATGAAACAGAAAAAAAGCATAAAATGTTTGGGAAAAGCTGTAAGTTTCTGTTCTTATGTGTCCAGACCGGAGGGTATAGTGGAATAACTCTGGGAATAGACATACAGACAAAACACAACACTGAAAAATGCATCAAGAACTATTAACAATATCTCAACATAAAGTACTTATCTATAGCAAATGGTATCTGTTAATCTCTGTGAGAGTGATTTAAATCTTTGCAAAAAACTTGCCGCAGGACTCTCAAAATAGCAAAGTAAGGGAACTCAGGATAACATAGTTTCTCTCTAGGAAAAAAAATAATGTCTTACGGGCAATAAATGTAACAGCAGGTATGCATTTGTAAAGTTGCAGTATCTGTGTAAATTTGGATTTTCTGCTCATCAACAACTCATGTAAAGTAACATTAATACAATTTTCAGAACCAATGTTTCTTCTCTTCCATAGGCACAGGATACAGTACCTTACTCTGAAGTACATAGTTTTCCTGACCCAGACGAGAAAGCTCCTTTTCATGCTGTGTTTTCAGTTCGACTACCTTTGCCTCCATTTCCTTCTCTTCTTGTGAAAGCTTGCTGGCCAGCTGCTGAATCAAATCCCGAGCTGTGTTCAGGTCCTCCTCTGCTGCTTGCACTCGTTTTAACAAATACAGCTCCCTATCACAACTTTTGATAGGGGAAAATGGTAAGTCCTAGGGAAGACAATTCAGGGAAACATTACACTGAGCTGATTGTTTACCAGAACTCTGCTCATCAGTTTTATTTAACTGGTTTGTCTGGCTCTCAGCAACAATGTAAGGCACTTGAAAAAACAACCCAAAACACAACCCCTGCAACGTTTTAACAGCAAAATATCCTGCATTTATTTTAATGAGCTACCTTCACATTTGCAACATATGTATGAGGACAAAAAGCCAAAAAACCCAACAAGAAGCAAATACATCCAATATGACAGCCACTATATTGCTACCAGAATTATTCTATTTTGCATCTTACTTTTAGAAAAGCAGCAATTCTATAGGTATTCAATGAATAGCTTTTTAATGCAGTTGATAAGGGAGAAGGAAAAACCATTACAGTACTGTAAATTCAGTCATCTTAGAGAAGTCAGAAGATAGTACTAAATATTTAATGCAATGCAAATAGGGAAAATCCCTGAACTCTAGTACTGTTTAAGCATTCATAGCAGACTATTTTAAGTAGAAGTTTTATTTAATCTTCTTTTACAATGAAATAGTAATTTTTAGAATTTAATAAGCAACTTTAATTCTATAGAGCCACCAAAGCAACAGCATTATCCACGCAACTGAAAAGCAGCATGATTATACTTGCCTATTTTAAAAGCAAAAACTAGTGTTTGACCAAAGGGAAGTCTTTATTCAGTATTTCAGTATTTGCCAGTCTTGTGCCAATCTTGTGATAATTGTTACCAGCCTTGACAAAACAGGCTTGCAAACCAAGTTGTACATACTATAATTAGGAGCATCACTGATTATTACTTACATGATGATATTGCCTGTTATAATCCACAGCCTGGTGTCCAAGATTACTAGCAACTGATTGGCCAGACAAAACTCTGTTAATACTTCCCTCCAAAGTTGGTTCATTTGTTGAAGATCTTATTATCCTAGTAGCAAATAAGGCTTCTTCATTTAGGCAGAAAGTAAAACAGAACAAATTAAATTCAGAATTCTATGTCCTTTAAGAAAAATACGTATTCATGTGATCCAACCTGTAGGTATATAAAGTATTCTACAATCTGAATTTTGATTTAAATATAGAAACTTGAGAACAATTATATACTACAGAAAAACTGGAGGGTTTGTTTTAGTCTTTTTTTCAGTAAGGAACTGATGACAAAATAAAACAAAACCCAAGAGAACAACTGAAACAAGTAGCTGGGTAATAAATCCTTCATGAAACAAAGTTAACCTCACTCCTCCACTTGAGAAGCGGCCAGTTATCTAACTATACACAAGCACAACATATTTCAAGCCATGGGGAAGATAAGACACAGCAATTTTCAAAATGGACTTTGGAGTCCAGACAGCACGGAAAGAAATGCAACATTTATTTGTTGCACCAAGTAACAGCTTGACATGGAACTGTTCACATCTCGCTCTTCTGAAATACAGATAGGAACTACACCTGCCATTTCAACTGCTCCTGCTTAGGAATGTTACACCTGAAAAAAAAACCCCACCAGACAATGATTCTTTTCCAAATTTCATGCCTTTTTAGAGTCACACACCCCTCAGAAAGGTGTTCCCTTAGCAGTGATGACTAGGGAATTGTTTGATTCAATGCTATTCTCCTCCTAGCTACAGAGGCCTTTGCAGAATATGGCCAGGTGAGATTAACTTCTGAAATCACCTAAAATTTCTATGGTGAATGGTTATAGCTAGAGGGGGAAGAGCAAGTTTGAATGAGGCCAGTGGCCTTATTTTATCAGTACTTCTCATTCACTTTACCACCTTCACCAGGCTGTACAACCTTCTCTTCCCCAGGCAGAGATACAACAATGCACTGAGGAACTGAGGTCCTTCAGTTCAACAGCTGCCACTGAAGCATCTCCCTAAGACAGGTAACACAATCCTAAACTCCTTTTCCTGACACTACCTGCAGAGTTTTTAAAAGCACTGCATGCTGGAAGTGCACTAAAGCCTGCCTCAGGGAGAGCAGACATTGTTCGCAAAGACACCAAGCTGAATTATCGCATCAAACTCTTCAGGCTTCACCCCAAAATAAAAACGTTCAGTCCTTTACTTGCAACCCAGTTTTCACAGGACTACACCGATAACCTCCTTTCCATAGGGTTTTCAAGAGACATGAACAGAAAATAGGACTTTCTTTTTAGTACTTTTTTTGTACTCTAGGAAAGCAGAGATCAAAAGAAGAAGCTGAGAATAGGAATTCAGCCTCATACACGTTAGTGTGTCAGTGAATCTTTGTGTTTACTGCAATGAAAAATGTCAACTGGAGATACTAGTTTTTGAACACCAGCTTTTTTTATTCTTTTGGTCCTACTGGTGAACAATAGAGAAGTCTCAAACATAGTGTTAGTAAATATGAGTGGAAATGAAACAAGACTACAAAGATTCATACAAAAGTCTCTCTCATAGCAATTTCATGCTAATACAGAAAAAAGTCAGTACTTAAGTGCATTTGAGTTTAGATTTCTCTACAATATTTGAGTTTTTTTAATGTGAAGCATAAGGAGCAAAGCTCTCTGGCTCTTAAAACTCAGAGTTAACTCTTAAAATTTAGGATTACCTTTAGATTTTGCTCTATCTGCAGGACTTTTGGCTTTCATACAGGTCTTTTTGAAAGTTTCCTTTGGTGTTCTCTTTTCACTAACTGGAAAAGACTGCTTTGAAAGTAAACTGGGTTTCCCATAGCCAGAACTTCTAACCAGTCCGTGAGGACCGTGTGAAGGTTTCTTTTTATGTAAGGGTGCTGGACTTCTGATATTCTTGTGTGACACTGATTTGGTTGTCATTGCTTCTGATCTTTCATTCTTCAGGGAACAAGACCGAAGAGCCTGTGATAGAACACATTTGTTTAAAACAAGTTTTAGGCTCTGCTGTAAACTGAAGATAGCTTTAGCAGTGAAAAACATAGAACCAGTTACCAAAATTACATAACTGTAAGACTCAGAGTAACGGCAAGTAATGGTAAGTAATTTTGCAGAACTGTACTACTTCAGATCTAGGTAGGGCAAGTATTTTGTATTGGCCCTATACTTGATCTGGGAAATTGTATTTTTCTTTTAATTGTACTGTACATTACAGGATCTTTTGCTTACCGAATCAGGTAGGTCATGACTAAAGGCTAATGAACACAGTGAATGTGGAAACCCAGGCATGAAGAAAGGAACAGTGGCAAGCAGAGGAACCTTGCTTAAACTTGATCATAAAAAACAAAGCACACAACTCCCATGACCAGCAAATGAAAAAGTTTAGCCTGTTTGCCCTGCTGGGAAATCTACCAGGATACATCAGCCGAACCTCTGTCCCTACAATACCTTGCAGACACAAGAGATGATTGCCTAAAGGAGTGTGAAGCTAACTTAGGGGATGCAAGGAGAAAAGAATTTGGGGGTGCAGGGAGAAGATTTGGGATTACGTAAATCTTGTTCTGGAATGTCTGAGATGATTGTAAGAATGTGCAAAATTTACAGGATCTTTATGGAAAAAACAAAATCTAGGTAAAGAAACAAGTCTGGGAAATAGAGGGAAAAATCAGATTTAAGAAAAGCTGGAGACATGACCAGGTTGCTGGTCAGCACACTTGTCTGACTCAGCTGGACACCAACCATTCCAGTCTCTTCTATATTCTTACTGTACTGTATTTCTAACTGTTCTCTCTGTACAAATGTTCCCTGTTCTCAGCCTGCTGTGTGCTTATATGTGTCCCTCCGATGCTCACATGCTCAGAGACATCACTATCTTGAGCCGGAGATGTGGCACTCCAGCAGCCTTGCACATATTGGGCTGGGACAAGAAGAATCCCACTGGTCCCAATGTCCACTGGATTTGGTGACCTCTAACAGTAGCAATGGCAACATGAGAATTTCAAGAAAAAGAACAACAGTCCCTCATCAGAGCATTCTAAACATCAGAGCATAATCAAGAGACAGGCAGTCTAAAAATACACACCTTTAAGAATTATTTCCACGTAATAAAAATTTGGTTGGTAATACTTACTCTTTTAGTTTTGCTTCCTTGTGAAAGCAGAGAGTCTTGCCCTATTTTTTCTCTTAGTACATCAGGCTGTACTTCACTGGTCTGAATTTCTTTCTCAGTCATCCTCTGAAAGTTATTGTCATTCACACTTGTCTGTAGTAAGATGCTTTCTTCTCTGGTAAACTTTTCAACTAAGTTTTTCTCCCAAACTGTATTACTCTGGGGGTCTTCAAAGGGCGAGTGGCTAATGAGGTCATTTTCTGTGCTGCCTACCAGTTTCACAGGACTACAAGAAAAAAGAAGTCATACATAATCAGACTTTTGCCCTTTGCTTTTCTATCACTCTGGAAAAAGCAGGGCATTTTTTCTTTAGGTATCAGCTGTAAAGACTGCCTGAATTTCAAAGAGCTACTAAGCCCCTTTTAAGACCAGTCTTGCACGTGTAATCATACAGACTCGCTCCCACGCTGTGGAACAAGAGCTGCTTCCCAGCAGCGAGTGTTTTTGTGGAGGCACCAAAATTGGCTACAAGATAAACACCTGTAAGCCTGCAATTAACACTAATAAAAAAAACAGTGGTAATTTCTGCTGGGTGCAGCTACATGATAAGCTCTCAAAACTCATCTGCTAAGCATAACCTGTATTTCTGACAGTTCCAAGGCCTGTGCTGTCTGCTCTAGACAGAACAGTTGCAGCAAACAAGGAGGAGGTATGGAGCACAGGTTAGTAAGAATCAAAACAGTGGCTTTGATCTTAAAAGGATTTGAACTTATGATTATGGAGGTTGGAGAGCTAGGATAGGATGTGGGCTGAAATCCATGTATGGAGGAGGGGAAAGAGCAGAAGACTGGGAAGGTAGAGATCCTAGCTGCGAGAGCGAGGAACACTCCTCCAAATGATTTGACGAACATTGCTGCTTATTACCCGAAGTAAGTATGGGATTCCCTGGTCTAAATCTATTAACACTGTATAATTCATTTAACAGTTCAGTGCAAATGCCAAAATGCCAGTGCAGGATAAAACAAAATTTCAGTATTTAATTAGGGAAAGAGACAGATGAGTTATTTAGTAAGGTGTTTTTCACAAACAGTTAGCAGCTTTAAGTTACTACAATTCTTAAAATACATCTTGAAATAAATACCTTTCAGGGTCCACATCAAAATTTCTGATACTACATGAATATCCTTTAATTGTTTTCATCAATTCTTCCACAGTAGGGAAATCTAAATAATGAGAAATAAATATACAATAAATTAAAAAATAACCTAGAAAAAGTATTTGTTACAAGGACATTTAGAAATGTTTCATAAATGGCGTATTACAGATATTACTAGCTCACTCATTTTACAAGCTTGTACAACACATGCCTTCCTTTGAGCTATTTACCTGAATCAACAGTTGACATGTTTTTTGCATAGATGTCATTATTTTGTGAAATGCTTTGCCCTAAGCCTTCTGAGACCGCCACTGCAGAATTGTGCAGTCTCTGCTCGTCAGTGTCCCCCAAAGACTGATCAATATGATTATATGCCTGGTGTAACGCTTCCATGTCACTGGTGGTTTGTCCATAGGAAGTACCTGGGGAAAATGCAGCTTGTAAGAGACATTACTGGATTTTTCTCGTTTGAAAAACATCCCACTGGAACCTGTGTTTCAGTTACTAGCTTGGTCTATTATGTGGGGAAAACAGTGATTTCAGTTACATTAAAAAATGATTTAAAAGCTCATTTTTCCTACAAACAGTTGCCAAGTTAATGAGTGCCTACTAAATAGTCTCATCTACAGTTTGTATTCCTCTCCCCCACCTCAATATTTTTATAGTACTAAAATTAACAGCATATGTTATATGACTATTTTAACAGGTGCCATCATAGCCATAATCTGGATATAAGTGGCCTGTACTGTTGTGCAATGTTTGGTAAGAGAATGTATTTAATAATTGAGTTCAATGCTGTCAAAGAAGAATTTTAGATGGGAGGAATAACCAAAGGAGATGGTATTTAAATAAGAAATTGCAACATCAAAAGCTACTTTGCAATAAACAAGTCTAAAAAGGTGTCTTTTTAGCAGAAACATAATTTTTTCTTGGAATATTTCCTCCTGCATTCAAGATTTGTTGGTAAAAGCCAAGGGCTTCATGTTCCCTAATAATCTAAGAACAAATGAAGACATTAGAGTTACCTATTCCAACAAAGTAAGATTCTGGGTTTGAGTTTTGTTGTGTGGTGGGGTTTTTTTTGTTGTTTTCTTTTTTTAAAGCACCACTTACCTGCTTCATTCATTTCAATTGCACTGACTTCTTCAGGCTGATCATGTTCGCCTGGAGCTACATCTGCTGTCTCAATGACTTTCTGAAGTTCTATAGTAGAATCTTGTGAATCAAGTAATACAACTAATAAGACAAAGAATACTGGAATTGTAAGTATATCAGAGCTTATCTTGATGTCTTAAGCATACAAAAAGTACTATATAGATTATTTTAATGCCATTAATGGTAAATCAATGAACTCTGATTTCAAATCTGAGTTCTGAGTAGGTGTAATAAATATAAAATACATTGATGATCACCTTGGAGTATTAATATCTAGATTATTTTTAACTACTTAAATTCAAGATATTTTCAGTAGAACACAATAAAATCATGTGAAAAATATCAAAATAGTAAAAATCAAGTAAGCAAGTATCAAAAAGTTACATTTAGTCTTCTTCCATTGATCAGTTTATATTTTACCTTTAGCTAGCATGCCAGTGTTTGCTTCTTCCTAACAAAAATAAAAAAAAAAGAAATTACTTTTTGAATATCAGGGAAAAAAAATATTGGACAAAATTCAGGAGTTGGTCGAATACCTAAAACCAGTTTTTAGAGCTTAGAACTAAGCACTTATTCATTCTCCAACAATATGCACTTCTCTAAAACTCTCCTTAGGATGCCAAAAGTTCTCAACATTGTGCACTCTATAAACCCTCTTGCAGGTGAACAGGAATTAAATGCTCCTCTGCATAAAGGAGCATTTTTGCACCTTCCTGGTTTTCTTTTATTGTAATTTGAGAAAAGAAAATTAAGTAGCAGTAAGCACATTATTACAGTTCCATTCTAACTTTTCTTTTCAAACATTTATTAGAAATACCACTCTAATAAATTTATTTTTAAAGAATTAAAAACCAAGTAAGTTTACCTAGTGAAAATGAATACATGGTGCTCTACAGACTCCTTCTGAAAAAAAACTCAAATCTGAATGTGTGCTCCAGGGATGCACTTGTGTGCTCCAACCACATGTGCTACACATCAAAAGACCTGCCTAAGCCAGTGGACAGCAGTGCCCCCAAAGCTCATACAGTGAAGATTTCTGGGTCCTCTGTCCAAAGGACTTCTGTGTACAGAATTATTTCCATCTGTCTGTGTCACTTGTACCTCAGTAGCTCCGAGGGATTAATCACTACCCAGTCTGAGGCTGAGTCTCCACTTAAGCTCATCCTTTGTGCACTTCCATTCACATTTCTTAACTTAAAAGAGGAGTGAGCAGGAAACCCTGTGAAGCATTTAACCCTATGATCTATCACAGGAAAGTGCATATCCTTAATAGAAAGATATAGTCTGAGGGCCACTAGATTCTTTCAGACAGTACATATCATATAAAGGTTTACTACATTTACAGTAACACACTGCACAGTTTTTACAATCCCTGCAAGTAACAGAAACATTTGGCAAGCTTTACCTGTTCTTGAGGACTTAAATCAACTTCTGACATGATGTTTTGTTTGACCTGATCTCCCTCACTTTTAAGGGCAGGATTAGTATCTGTTTCTTCTTCAAAATCTTCACTGTAGCTACCTAGAAGAGTGAAATAAACATCAAATAGAATGACTACTCAAGGAAGATAAAGCAGTAAGAGACAGCTATTTCCTTTTCCCTGATGCCTTGTCTAAGAACAGCTCCTGCTAATATTAGTCCCTTTATAAAGGCAGCAGAAAGTTTAGAAAACTGAGTGTGCTACTAAAACTAGAGTGAAAGTCACACATAATATCTCTAAAGTCAACGGCTGCCTTGTGATCAGATATGCTTTGTCTCCTCAAGGTGTATTTGAATTGACCCTTTTTATTCAATTACTTTCTCTCACTTAGGGGTGAAATGATGCAATTCCTACCCAGTAGATAAAGTACTCTGTACATCCACTTTGACAACTTCAGCAATTTTGAGGCTCAGAATCTGTAATTTGGCTTCTTATGATCTGCTTTCATGGGCCAAAAACCACTCTCAAGAGTAAGCATTATTTAAAAACAAGGGTGTTAGAGAATGAACTACACAAGAAAGCCAAAGGCTTTTCCTTCAGTTACCTAAATACTTCCACAAGTTTCAGCTCTCTTTTGCTGTACCTCTCCCACTCAGCTCCTGTGGTTACAGGCTCCAGTGTCTCCGTTATCTGTAACAAACCTGGAAGCCTGGCAAAGCACTGGTTCATAATGTGTCCTTTCTGTATTTATGGTTTACAAATACATCCTCTTTATGCTTGGGAAATTCAAGTCTGACAACAGGAGCTCTCAAAAGTTCAGCTAAATATATAAATTTGAAAATACAATCCGTTAAATTACAGGAATAGACTCTATTATATGCCAGCAATGAAGCATGAAATAAAGAGACATGGCAAGTGAAAGACAAATAAGCAAGAAATGTACCATGGAAATTTGGGGGGAGAAATCAGGTAAGAGTAATACTGCAGATTGCAGAGATGAAACACAGGCATGAGAAGATGGCACAAAAATACAGATGACAGTTAAAACACTGGAGTAAATCAAACATCAAATCAAATTTCAGCATCAGAGGTTTTTTTTCATTTATGATTGATAGAGGGTTTTTACTACTTTTTTTTCCTTTTTTTTTTTTTTTTTTTTTGTCTTTTGGTTTACAATAGATTTTAAAATCCACTTAAGAAAAGGCACAGAAGCAAAAGTAAATCCCTAAACCCCTCTGTCTGAATAAGAGCTGCACAGTCATAATGCAAAGACAGCCTAAAAGTTGATGTAAGAACTACAGGTAAGAGAAAAGATTATATTACCAGATTTCTCTTCACGTGCAGATTCTTCTTCTTCTTTTTCAGTATTTTCATTTCTAAGAAATAAAATGAAAATTCTGTTCTCTTTTTGGACAGCAAATAAATATACCTTTTTTTTTTGGAACTCTACACTCTGATACTTCTTACAATTAGTAATTAAAGAATGAATCTGAATTTGTCCAACAAATCAAATCAAAGGTAGGAAAAGTGGAAAAGTGTCAGCA
Organism: Machaerirhynchus nigripectus; assembly: GCA_013397975.1. Taxonomy (NCBI): domain Eukaryota; kingdom Metazoa; phylum Chordata; class Aves; order Passeriformes; family Dicruridae; genus Machaerirhynchus; species Machaerirhynchus nigripectus. Next base: position 2,405,080 of record VZRQ01001291.1, read on the forward strand.
ATTATTAAAATAAAGTATTTCCCAGCTAAAATTCTCAGTCTAATACTTAAAATCACTCCCTTTCTGCATTCTCTTCAACGTCTACATTAACTCCTCAAAAAATATTTTTAACATCAAGGTTTGCCTCCTGTTCTGACCCTGTCATTCTGGATTAACAAAATAAATTTAAAAACCACCCGCCTCTCCTTTCTTTCCCCTTTTCCCATAAAACTAAAGTTTTGTCCTTATCTAAAGCTCTCCAGAATTCCACCCCTCCAACTGTTTTCATATCAGAAGTTGCCTTTGAACTCAGCATTTTCAGCAACAGCAGCCTGAACTTCCCCTTCATCCATCTCTCACAGATGTTTGAACTTATTTTCACATACCTGATTGTAAATGGGTTGATAGAAGTAGTCTATTAAGTATCTTTCCTCTAGATTAATTTGTAATATCAAGTCTAAAGGGACACAGAATCTTTCCTGATCTATTTCCTTGTTATTATCAGTTGTTACCTCTTCATTTAGTTACACCTTACAATTATGAATGTTAAATTGACTCGTTACTATTGAGTTATGCACAATACTGTGGAGCTACATCCACTCATCAATAAATCACGCTCCCACTTTTATTTATTAAGCTCCTTTCTGTCCTTGTCTTGAAGAAAAAAAGCCAAACCACAATAAACAAACAAAAACCTGACTGAATAATATACAGGATATCATCCAACAAAATCTCGGTGGCCATACCCAAGCCACATGTGCCCACTAATACATTCCACAACTTTTCTTCCCTCTAAATTACCGTACAAATGGTACTAGTATGACAGAATCATTGGAATCCAGCTCTTTATTTAATCTTGAATAATCAATAGTAGAGGAAGCTTCTCGTTCAAGCTTGGCAAAGAAGATCTCTTTTTCTTCTTGTTCTTCCAAGGTATCCAGTCCAACTCCCATGATACTTTGATTAGGCCCAGAAGCTAAAACTGAATCTAAATTTCAAAAAAGGGAATAAACCGTGTTTGTGCTGTATGTCCACACAGAATAGCCATAACAGTTAACAACAACTACAGACATACTCATAAAATATTAGTGGTATCAAATCATCCCAAACTACTACTAGGAGCCTTCAGTTCACAAGAAACAGCTGATGGAAGTAAAGAATCCCATCTTGAAATTAATTAAGGTAAACAGCTTTTAAGAGTAACTTATTTAGAGCTAGTTAACTTCATTAAATGGTTGGGCTCTCAGTTCTCACCATTTGTTTCCAGGCTGTCTCTACTCAAAGAGACAGCATCTCCATTACTTTTCTGAAGCTGCATCTTTTCCATATCCATATTTTCATTACTTTCTCCCACAGGCTGTGAAGTGTTCTGTATCTTGACAAAGTTTCCATTAGCTGCAAGCATTCCTAGGAAAAAGTTGCAATATTATTGACTACCACCTAAAAGCTATTGATATGACACGAGTCTTCTAGTCTCCTTCCAGAACCGTTTTAATCTCACATTACAATTGCAAAGATATGCAGTCTCACAAGTTGCATTCACCTCATTTCCACTGATTCTATATGTAAATCTTGTTGAATTAATTAAGCTATTATAAACATTATCTTCCTATCCTTCATATTTGCACACGTACCTGAAGTTCAGCAGGAGTCAAATGTAACAACTGCAAAAACTGAGTTACTATCACATTACTCATGAAAGAGGGTCACACACACAGACCCTACACAGAAACTTACATTTCTTTCTTAAAAGTCAGTTTATGTTATTTGATCTACTACCTCAGATCACCACAGATTTTTTTAAACTTGCTAAGCCATTGGCTTAGCAGCTACATTTCATTTGCTGCTTAAACATTTTAACGAAAAAAATAGTAATCAAATTTTCTTAAAAGTCACTGATAAACACCCAGGTCTCCCGTTCTAGATATTTATGCAACTACAACTTGCAGTTGCTCTCCTTATTGTAATTGCACTGTTGTGAGGGTTCAACATCACCTTAACAACTTTATGCTGGCTCTCAGGCAGAACGCTGCCTTATCTACTTCCTTACGGAAGACTAACAGCCAGATATTGCAGGACATTCCTAGTTCAAAAACTCCCTTCTGCCTGCCTGCAAAACACACATGTTTATACTTAGATTCTAAGTATGTTCTTGCTGGAGAAGGGATAGAAGAAAAGCTGTTTATGCATTTTATCAAATGACGTATGAAATTATTTAACAGTTCTCACAGAAGGGAACAGAAACTAAGTCTGCCTTTTCCAACATGAATTGTCAGTTGGTAGCACTCAGAATTTTTTGTTCTGCCTGGCCACATGATGTTTGGACTGTAGCTGTGTCCTTGTACTGAACACACCAGCAGGGGTGAAGACACTGACAACAGCTCATTTCCTGCTGCAGGAGACTGGAGGAGATCCATGCATCAGTAACACTAAATCACTCTTCCATGTGCTGACCAAGTGCTTCGGCTCTGGGCTCTTCCTCTGTTCTCTACACAGGCCCATACAAGTCCCATTTAAAAAACTGCATACTTGCCTATATCATGACAATGGAGAATCCTTTCCCTTTGGTACTGAAAATGTACTTAGGGTGAGGAAGGGTGGGAAAGTAGGAGTCTCAACGCCTTTCCCTTCCCTACTGGGCAGCCCTCAGCCCTTATAACCCTTCTGATTATAAGAGCCTCCCTACTAAAAAGTAGAATAGGTTTATTTTCTTGATTTTAATGACAAAGTCCCCTTGCATGTTTTATTGGGAGGCTAAGTGCATAAGATCCCACATCTTGGAAATCCACATTCCTGTATCTAACCTCAGCTCTGTCCTCAAAATAGAGCTCTGACTGACTTGCCTTGCCCACAACAAATAAATGTCAGAGACATTGTCTAAAGGTCAAGCTCTACAAGTATACAAAGTTAATGCCTAAATAAATACATATTGCTACACTGAAAAGTGGAAAATGGGAAGCTCAAAGTGCTGAACCCAAGTGAAAAACTACTTTTAGCCCATTTCTCAGGTAGCCAAATGCAGTAATTTAAAGTAATTTACTCAGATGGCACTCTATTCTAGTTATCAAGATAGCAAATAGGAGTCTGTTTGCAGCTGGGTCACACGTTTTTTGCAGAGTTTTAGATTAGCCATAATCTCACCAGACCTCCAACACCCTATTTTTGAATGAGAATATATTAGCAGAATCAAATGCTAACTGCAACTGACCTCCTATGTAGAGAGTTGCAAGAAAGAAGGGATTATACATCAGTAAAAAAACCAATTACAATTCTTAATAGAACAAAAATTTAAAGAAAAATATTTTCCTGTGTTTTTTTAATTTAAATTATCTCATATCCTGTGAAATTTCTCAGCAGATGTACATTGATCTTGCAGGCTTCATGGGATTTATGTAAGCTATCTAATAATATTTTGCCAGTCAGGGTTTGAGTCAAATCAGAATTTTTTTTTAAAAAGCACCTTCCATAATAATCTGAAAATCAAATACTGTTTCTGCAGCCATTAAACTTTGCAACTTAGCCACTCTCAACCCCCAGACACACCCCCCATTGCTAATGAAAGCAAGAATATTTGTTTTCGCTCACCCTACACAGTCTGAACTCTGAGAAACCTAAAAAATTTGGAAAAAATACCAACTCATATGGATTTAACAGCCTTTTCATCATGTTTTTGGCTGTTTAAACAGTCCCACTGATTTCTGTGAGGCTAGCAAGAGACATTTGTTTTTTGGAGGGTGGTTATTGGTTACTTCTTGTAAAAGCTTCTTAAATGGTTATCTTGAATGCCAAAGATTTCGCTACCTGTATGTTTACATGCAACATTTTGTAAGGCTAATAATACAGAGTACTCTTTTTTAAAGCCCAGCCACTTGAAATTAATTAAAATAAGAACCTGAATTTCACTTTGAAGAGTATTTCTAACTACCACACTTGCAGACAAACATTTAAAAACATAAATACAAAGGACTCAAACCGATAATGACAAAACATCTATTTCAAAAAGTAACTTCCTTTTTCTCATCTGACCAAGACTGTCAGAATTGAGTCTTTTACCTTTTTAGTATCATATAAAATACAGTAAATTTGTTACCCTCAGAATTGTCTGGACTGTCAGAAGCGAGGGGTCCTCCTTCTTTGTTTAAGTGAGAATCTTTCTTGTCCTTATGAAATTTTTCCAACATTTTGGATTTAGACAAAGCCTTGCTGCGAGATGCACTGGAAGATTTAGAGGGAACTACTTCTAAGTGTACATAAACATTTATAAATTTTAATATATAATGGACAGGGAATAAAGAGAATAATGAGATGTGAGACTTCAAAGTGACACTTCTGAAAAAGTACTGCAGTTCAGTTTCTTGTACACTGAATTACCTCTAATTTTATACCTACTTCTGAAAATATAACTACGCTTCTCCATCTTTTTTTTATTTTTAAAAAGGATAAATTCCTTCTTGATCCCTGTATACTTTGCATTCAAATACATTGTTCTAAGAACTCAATAAATGACCTGAAAACAAAGAAAACTACTAAAACTACCTCAACAGTAAAAGGTTTTACTACGAGGTTTGAAAGAAAGCATCTAGACTGGTTCAAAGAAAAGTGGGAAAAGTAGGTACATAAGTATAAATTACTACTGTCTTTATCACTGTCAGGTACAAGAACTGTGTTTGTTTGCTCAAACCCTTGTGGGGACTTGCTCAGCAGCAAATACAACAAATGTCTTCCATTCACATTAGCAAAATTAATTTTTAGATAAGAGCACCTATGCTGAAAACTGCGTTGTCATAATCAAAGAATCATAGACTGGTTTGGGTTGGAAGGGATCTTAAAGACCATCCAATTCCAATGCCCCTGCCACGGGGCAGATTGCTCAGAGCCCCATCCAACCTGGCCTTGGATACTTCTAGGGATGGGGCATCTGCAAGTTCTCTGAGCAACCGGTTCAGTGCCTCACCACCCTCACAGCAAAGAACTTCCTCCTAATACCTAATTTAAACCTTTTAGTTTGATACCATTCCCCCTTATCCTGTCACTACCTGCTCTTGTAAAAAATCTCTCTCCATCTTTCTTGCAGGCTCCATTCATGTACTGCAAAGCCACAGTTAGGTCACCCTGAAGTCTTCTCTTTTCTAGGCTTAACAAACCCAATTCTCACAACCTTTCCTCATACAAGAGGTGCTCCACCCCTCTTACCATCTTGGTGGCCTCCTCTGGACTCCTACATGACAGCCACACCACAGCCTTTACATACCTTAGGCTAGCCAGATGGTCTCTATTAGGTTTTCCCATGTTTAAATTGTCATGGTGGGAGAGGCTTCAAAATTGAGTAATTCAGATAAAACTCTTAGTTATGGGTCTTTTGAGTTTACCTTGACACAAGAGAGAGTAGTTTAAGACATCAAGCGAAATACTTTTGCTATTTAGAACAGGAGTATAGGGATATGTGACCAGAAGTTAACACAGCTCAAACATCCAAGACAACCACCAGAAGCTGGTGCAGCAAGGAGAGAAATGGCATGAAATCCATTCTGATACAATGCACAGATCCCTTATTCCCTCAACTGATGTGTAAGTTCACTAGCAAGGCACTTCTTCTCTAGATCTATATTCTCCCACATTTACTGGGAAACTAGAAGTGTTGACAGCATGCATTCCGTTGTAAATAATGCAAACACCTGATACCTTTTAAAACAGTAATTTGAAATAACTATCGAGGTCCTCCTAGTGCTTATATTTCAAACATTAATCCTGATTTGAGAAATAGATTCATTTTTAGTGTTTATCTCCCAGACCGAGATGCTTTACAGCCACTCTATGCAAACAAGGCTTATGAAAACAGAGCTGATATACACTCTAGAAAGCTAACACAGGGAGATGTTCTACAGGCTACATACTAGATCACCAACATGATCCAAAGACCAAGTGCCAAACATTTCATTGTCATGGTTCTCCAGAATATTACCAATCTGCTTGAATTTAACACCAATGCTATGCTTAAATTAGTACAAGTTAATTGCTATTGTCTTTTACACAGAAGTATTTGATGGATCAATGCTTATAACTCCTACTTATTTGCTGGAGTTTCTTTTCATATAACATAAAAAGTGACTTCACATAAAAGACTGAATCTAAAATTACACTGACTAAAATAATCCTGCAGATTAAACAATTTAAGTTTTTCATTTATACTAACTGCTGTTTCCATTCCAGGGACACAGTGGTCAGCAAAGGGAAAAGAACCGTATCAACAGAAAATAAATAAAATGCTTATCTGACTGCTGTCTTTTAAATTAAACAAGTAGAACAATGAATATTAATATTTCTTGAGTATGATAGCAGAAAGTGTAAGAGACTTTCTATTTACTAAACAGGTACTTACTACAGGCTTTTTTGATCAGATTTTCAAAGTTATTCCCCCCTTTCCCTAGGCTGACATTCAGTACTGCCTTGTCCTACTACCTCACTGTACGTACTGATACATGATGTTACGACAATTCAGCAGAAGTTCACAGAGTTATTCGTTTCTTCTGAAAATGACAAAAGAAGTATGTGGCAGCTTGGTCAAACGGACAATCTGCTAAGGATTTTCTATAGGAAACACACTAGTAATACAAGATTGATACTGAATAAATACATCAAAACATATTTAATCAAATACCAGACTGGGAATCTGAACGGGGACTCTTTTGTTCAGTATTTTCCACTACTTCGGCATGGCTTTCTGTCAGTTTCTTCTCTTTTCTCACTTTAACAAATTTTATTTGAAAATCTTGAAAAGACAAACAGCAGGAACAGAGAGGCAAGCAAGACAGGACAGGAATTCTTAGTATCCAATTTCCTTTTATCATTTAAACGACAAAAGCAAGTAGAAAGGACATTACCTAGGTCTCTAACCTGTCCAATACGGAAGATAGTGTCTTGAATCATAATTTGCACATTTCAGTTTAAAGCTGAAGAACAAATAGTTTAAACGTGCCTAGAATAACTAGTGGAGTTATTTTAAAATGTACTTTATACTTCTCAACCAAATGAACAGAAGTAGTCTACACTGTTACCATTAATCTACAAAACCAAGTGAAAACAGGCTAATAGTTTAACCATTTACTTATTTCCCAGCACTTTTGTAGCAAGCCTTGGGAAGAAAAAAGAACAAGACAACAAAAAGGTGTAGAGCCCATATTAATCTTCCTCTCTTTGCCTTTCAAGAAAGCATGATATAGGTAACGAAGTAACTCAAAATCATAAACCTCAAACTGGAAGCAACGTATCAGCTTGGTGTTATTACACAAGCTAATTACCCAGGCTTTCTTCAGATAACATTATCTCTATACAGTCACACCCAAATACATTAACTTTGACATATGGAGCATATATTTGTAATGAATGCAGTGCTACACTGTGTGTAAAGGTAAGATCTATGCATTTATATAAGTTTGATTAATGATGATAAAACAACTTTTAAAATACTACTGCTATTAGCTGAGAGAATATTGGTTATATCCTATCTGCAACCAGGGTGAGGGTTCAAGCCTAGAAAGACACACAAGGATCTCCACAGAATTTTGAAGCATGCCAACATTACACTTTTCAGAAATTAAATTCAGCTTATTTTCATGTTTTTTAGCATGACAGCAATATTATTATTTTCTCCCACAGGAAATTATTTTGCTATTTAGGGGACATTTACATATAACCTTACAAAGAACTACAAGTCTAAATCATCATCTTCTCAGACATCCAGTGCAGTTACCTTACATTGTAATGCTACTGTGCCATCATTCACTTTTAAGAGGTCTGAGCAACACACTACACAAAATGTACATACTGAAGAGTAATAGACATGGCCAAATGGTATTTGACAAAGTACTTGGAAGCATGCAGGACAAACAGAGAGATACAGAGAGGAAAATATGAGCAGTTCTGGAAGCCTATCCACACTGAATTCCTTATAACCACCTGACCTGTCATTTTAGAACACAAGTACATCTACATGAACTAAAATTAAAGCCACATAAAACAGCAGAGGAAGACTCAGTTTATCCCAAAGGGGGCCAAGATGGCCTCTGCAAATGGCTCTTTTTTGACTCTAGATTAATTGCCCTACAACTAGACCCCACCTTGCAGAAAGGCATTCATCATGGTACACATTCTGCAACTGCCATCATTTGCGAATGTCCAGTGTGACAAATACAGCTCTTTCCTCATGGGATGACACAACCACTTCATACCATAGACTTACCCCCATCTTGCCAAGACAGAAAATGGAAAGCTCTCTAGTAGGAATTAAAGGACTCTCTGCTTGGCAGTATGAAAGTACTAGGTGGGATATGGCTTTCTGCATATGCTCCATGAGAGTGGTATTCTATGCAGAGTGGTGACAGAGAAATAAATAAAACTAATCTGCCTGGCAAAAATGGTGCTCAGGGAAGAATTCTGTGCGCAGATCTGGCACATTTGGTGTACACTCCTATATTCTCAGTTTTGTTATGTCCAACTGCCAAGATGTTGGATCTTGGAGTAAAAATGCATTATACACAAATTACCTTCAACTCTCAGAAAACAAAAGAAATCCAGCTCCTAATTAACAGTATGAATATGATCAGGCTAGCTTCTTTTGCATGTAAATTGACTCCATACTGGCAAAACTGCGTAGGCTCACCTTCTGAATGTTTTTCTGTTAAATGAGAAGCTTTTCTTAAGAGAGACCTTAAAAAGTTTACCAGGTGTTTCATACATCAGTAAACTGTAGATTAAGTTTGTTTCAGTTCTAATAGCTTTACCTCTAGTTAACCTGCATAGCTGATAAGATATCCTTAATTTAAAAAATGACAGTGGTGGAAATCATTTGGATGGAACATCTCGATATAATCACATTGTTTCCTGTGATTCTGTTTTGAATTTTACTTAATCCACCCAAACACTGTTCTCTAAAACTTGTAATCACCCTGCCCTTTAAGAACCTATTCCAGTGTGTTTTGTACCATGAGAAGTATCAAAGTTGGGTTGCCTCAAGCATCTCAGAAAAACCATGAAAACATGCTGAACTTCTAAAGTCACCAGAAAATTTTCATCGATAGTATGTAGAAAAATGAGGTCATGCTAACCTCTTAATTCTCACACTGCCCAGCAAGAACACTTCATCCTTACATTATTTGAAAAGCTGTAAGGAAATCATCATATCTCACAACTACCTGATAAGAACTTTCTCATATCCATCTGAGTTTTACAGCAACATCTTAAAAGGCCAGAGACAGATAAGAAGTCCAGCTATCACTTATTAGGGTTAAGCCTAAACGGCACAACTGCTGACTACGATTTGACTCCCCACTAAGACAACACTGACAGGATACAGTTAGTCTTAAAATCTGAGACTACCAACAGTATTTTAACTCTGTCAGATGAAAAACTGATTTTTTAAACTTTCTGTTAAGGTCCACTTGCAATTAATACCAATAATGAAAATTAAGAAACCACCAGTTACTAAAAGAAGAAATGGCAATCACCCTGTGGAAACTCCCTACTCATAGGCTTTACTACCCAACTAGAAGACAATGTAGAAAACTAAAAAAACAGAGGTGGAAAGCTTGCAAACAATAATATATTTTCTTCCAGAACTATGTGACCGTGTCAATACTAAACCAGTAATCATGTCATCACAGCCCATTTCGCCTTGAGCCATGGTTCTTGGCATGGGAAATGTTGAGAATACTGAAGACATACATCTTGGATTCAGCTGGTGTTGAAAAGTTTTTCTGTGCTTTTCCAACCTATTATAAACGTTGTAGTTAGCACAAGTTTATACAAATTGGTCTTTTTCCACTACGGTTTTGAAAACAGAAAGCTACAAAAAGTTAGTATAAAACCAGGTTGACTACAAAACACATATATTTCCAATATTTCCGCAGAATCCCTAAGTTATGTTTTCTAATTATTTTACTATTTATAACGTGCTTATTCTTAACAAGTTTTATTAACTCAAAAGCTACAGAAAAAAACAGGAGAAAGCTTGCATACATGAACCATTTAAAAAAACACAAATCTATTTGACTTTTATGCTTTACAAACTTGCACTGTAACATTCTAAAACACTTGAGTGGGACCAGCTTAATCTGAAACCAGGCCTAACACGCAGTATGAGAAAGAACTAGTCTGACCCCCTGTGGCCAAATCATTGCAAAACTGTAAATTTACCACCATCATCCGAATCTTCCTCAGATAACCACCATGGCACTGAATCCTTTTTCTTCTTTTCTTTTTTCCTGGGCTGTCCCAATCTCTCTAGAATGCTAGACTTTTTCTTTGAATTTCCAAGTGAATCATCTGAAAGAGACTGAATCAAATGCATACAAGATTAAAGAGAGCTTTTACATTTTTACATTGTTTAAGCCACTCAGTTCTGGACTTCTGAGTCCAGATGCCTCTCATTACTTCCCACTGTTTGTCTTTTTTGTATATGCATGACAAAAATTATTAAGAAACAATAACTATATTCATGTGGCATAATACTGCATATTTTAATAATCCCACTGCCAGAATTTGGATATATTAAAAGTTGACTGCTTCAGAGAATGTATGTTCCAACGAAAAACATAATCAGCTCTTTTTCCATTAGTTACAACATATAAGTAACCAAAACTCTGACTACCTTCCTGAAGCAGAACAGAGACAATTTTGCCTTGTCCTTGCTTTGTACATGAACATTATTATTAATATTCTAAAAATAAGTGTGTATTAGCAACACTCTAGCTGCTGGCAAATCAGATTTCAGAAATTAATTTTATATTTTGGATTCATGGAATATAATAGAAATGCCAGAGCCATTCCTACCCAACTGTGTATTAAACTTCCATATGTGTTAGTCACCCATGCTGATTTTGACTGATGGCTTAAATCAATAGGAAAAAAGGCCTATGAGTATGGACACCACATGAATTTAAGTTACTGAAAAGTAACAGGAAGGAAAAGACAACTAACCTCTGCTCTTTTCCTTTAATAAAGCTCTTCGTGGCCTACAGCAGGCTCAGAGCCACAATTAGCTATCCACACACTGAACAAGGAATTATTCATTAAACTAGGGCACTGCAATCTTATGTGCTACATATTCTTTGTTCAGCAAACGGGGCTTAAGGGGAAACCAATATTTTTATCTAAATTTTTAGCTACATCTGTTACAGCCAATTGTCCTGAAGTGTCTTAAAGAACACAGTGCAGAGAGTTAGCTAACAGTAAGAAACAAAGAATTCACATACGAAATCCATCACATGGGAAAATTTCGAAAACTTCACTGTTGTAATAGTCATAAATAAGAAAATGTGATAGTATAAACCGAATATTAGAGGCAACAGGATTGTGGATACTTAACACGTAAAACACAAGGGTATGTTTTCTGAAAACAAGACTCTGCAATCCATTGCCTCCTATTACATTCAAAACACTGCCATAAAAGCCTACCTTTACTATATGACTAATGCTTCAGCTTCTCTGGGCTTAACAAGAACATTCAAAAATCAAATACCAATTATATAAACCCATAATTTAAGCAAAAATAATTGTAATAAAATACTCTTATTAATATCTCTGATCAAGAACATCTTTAGAGCTTACAGTTTCACTTGAGAAAATGAAATGCCTGTCATATGTCTCAGGAAGAAAGAAGTGCTTTGAACTTGTACTGTAAAAAAAAGTGCCTTGTGGTTTAATAAAACACAATTTTAATAAAGTATTGCCAGACAACAGGATGCATTGCAATTTCTTTAAGTTGGCTCTGTAACATAGAACAAAACAGTTTTAGATTCCTAATAGGTACCCCATAAATAACAACTTCCTCACACTAGTCACAACACAAGTGCTAGTGCCATTGTCCCCAAAGGTCAGACTGCCTCCTGCTAGCTGGAAGCACTGACAGGTGCTTGATGCAAGCTCTGTTATCACTTGCTGTTTCTTTTACAACTAGCAGTATCCTCTGCTCTGCAAGCAGAACTTCAATGATGCTCATACTCCTTAGTGGACTGTAACCAAAGAACCTGCAACTCCCACAGGTTCTGCTCAAGTTCTGGAAACTTTCTATGTCCAGCCGTCTTGTCAACTGCAGACAGTAGAGCTGCAGCAGCTGGGAAAGAAATGCTGACACAAAAATACTGGTGCATTTTCCCCAACACGTCAGTTGTTTCAACAGAAAAACTTCCATTTTTTTTTCCTTCCATTGAAAAAAAGGTACATCCATCCATCAATCAATCAATCAATCAATTGACTTTTTGGATTCGTAATGACTTCTCAGCACGACAAGTGGCACCAATTTCTTCCTTCCCCTCCTCTCTAAGATGGCCTGTCAGCCTTCCAGGAACACAGACACACACAGACACACACAAAGTGTCAGTTGTTTAATCTCACCATAAATAAAAGCCAGAAGAGACAGTTTTAAGAACTAGAACAACTACATGGCACATCATCAGCTTACCACCTCCTTTGCATGTGAAGGAACTTAAAAAAAGATAGGTAATACAGAATTTGATCTAAAACACTCAGACTTTCATGACCAGTTGTCCTAGTTAATTCATGAAACAAGTATTTGTTTCTTACTTACTTACTTTTCAATCAAGTAAGTCTACTCCAAAATATGCTTTTATTATATAATAATATGTTAATATATTCGATCTTTTAATAAAAACTTATACATGGCTTAATGTGGTGTTTCTCTTCCAGATACTATTCTACAGATATTCTAATAAAGATGATATAGCCTTTCCTTTTGAAAGTCCTCCTTCTCAAGTATCCATGAATATGAAGTAGAACAATAGTCAACTGAAAATACTAGAAGCAGACAACGGCATTTTCACAACATTGCTCTGGGTAATCAAAAAAAGGCAATTAATTCAATTAATTGAAGCACTGTGTGTTAGAAATACCTCCTCACGCTGCATGTCCCAAGAGAACTTCACAGCCAACACAGCAAACACTCTGAAAACCTGGCGCTAAATCAATATGACAGACGATGCTCAAGGGAAATCCAAGTGACAACAGGTGAAGCACACCAAAACAAGCTACTGATGGTGAGGAGTGGATGGGCCACAGGAACACAGACAGTGGAGGAGGAAGGGTTATGGGAAGAATTATGGATGACAACGGGCTGTCTTGGCAAGAGGTTGGGAGTAAGCATAACCAGGCAGAGGGAATAATGAAAGGATTTATCCTTTCATTGTCATTGTTATTACACATTTGTGTTTCCTTCTGTATAATGGTAACAGTCTAGAAAATCCACTGATCGCTATTAAAGTTCAGTGTATACACCAAAAGACTTAGTTTAACCCTCATATTAGATCTGCATCATCCAGCTGTATATACAGCCTTTCTTTCAACTTCGTATGTTTTAATCACAAACATACATACATACCCTCACCCCAAACAGAGATTCATTAAGAGTTATGTAAAAGGGAAAAATCCTGCTCCATTTCCTCTTTAAAAGATTTGCTTGAACAACATTAAGTCTTCCCCAAACTACTGTGAAACAGTTTTTACTATTCCCCACCTGCTGTTACACTCTCAACCATCACCTACAGAGAGATTTCAAGCAATGGAGCACACCAGTTTCTCATCTTTCTAAAATTAAAAGGCCACACACTTTTTATAAAATAAAAGTGAGGAGAAGGACACAGCAGAAGATGTATGTGTAAAAGTCATAGAGAGTAGGTAACGTCATTGTTATTTGGGTCTGTATTCAGCTGGCAAAAACCACTGCACATTTTTAATACCTGGATTAGCAGTTTGAAAACAGTTTTGGATTGAAATGATGAAAACAATTAAGACGTGAATTGTTGAAGTTACATTTTCTGGGACATTCCAAATGCCACTTAGAATAATTCAATACAGGTATTTGGATTTTTTTTTTAACAAGCACTCTCAATGTGGGCAATAGCTGAGGAAGAAGAAGAGCATGTCAAATGAGGAATAAAATACTAGAAGCAATCACATGCAGAGTTTTGACAGATATGCATAACAAATAAAAGAATAAAACTTCTTTCCCTTCCCCAGAGCAACTCCCTTTGTAACAACAGTAAGAAAAGAACTTTTGAAGGAAATACAAAGACTAATTTTCTAATTTTATTAACATTAATAATTTCAGTGAATTCAGGAGTGCTTAGCGGCGCCCCCTGGTTAAATTACTTTCCACAAGCCATTAAATTGTAAGTCTCCACATCAAAAAAATTTCAAGCACACATTACATATAACAGAGACTCCAGAAATATTCTCTGCCATCACTAGTTAATGCTTATATACAGAATTAAAATCTCGTAAAGGCCTTATATAGGCAGTATTTATGTTCTGGAGTTACCACACTGTGTGTCTGATAGACTAGAGGGCAAGTTCTGAAATTACAGGTCTATTTTCAGTGAAAAAAACATACCCAGTTGGGGCATTTAGATCATGTCTGATAATTCTTAGCTTGAGTCAGAACCCACCGACTTGCATGATTTTGCCAGTACTCAAAATCAGGAAGTACCATGTGGAATTAAAGGAATCTAATTCAAATTTTCTAAACACTACAGCATGCTTCATTTTATACAAGAATTTTTAAATGTAATTCAGTGAGAGTAAACATTGCACAGAAAAATAAAGAAATTATTAAAATGTAGCTTGTGTGTATATACAGGCAGAGTTTTTTTAACTAATTTTCAATTATACATCAATTTGAAGCTTCTGATACTAAGTAGCAGCAACAGTAAAATTGAACCAAAAATCAAGAACCAAGGGCTCTTTCTGAAGATACAACCTAGCAATGACAAAATATTTATTTAATTACGAAACTGTTCTCTTGATTTCAATACAGCAAAATAGTATGACTTAAGCTTAGCAACTAAGACCTTGCAAAGACCCATATATAAGACAGCTATGTTAATTATGTGATAGAAGCACAGCTGAATCTCACATTTCATATTCTTCCATATTCAATTTTCCCCGTTTTTTAAGAGAGTAGGGTGGTGACCTTGGTCTCAAACATACCTCTTTCAGAAACTCTTCAAACTGTTGATCTAACTCTTCCTTTGAAAATCGATGAGCCATAATTTGCAACTGGATTTTACCTTCCAAACAACTGAGTGTAAAAACTAAAATTTAAAATAAAGTTAATGAAATGCACTCTGAAATTGATGTAACCTAATGATTTGCTTGAATAGAGCTACAAGCAAAAAAAACCCAATACAAATTTTGAGAGATGAAAAACACCATTCTCCCATCCCCTACTGAAATTATTTACTGAATGAGACAATCAGTGCAAACATCCTTATCTCATACAAATTCCTTATAAGCAAAATACTCATTTCCGAAACACCAGCTCCAGCATTTAAACTTTGAGGGATAAGTAAGGTATGATTCACTTCAGCATCTTTACATTTTTCTTCAAAAACAAGCTCTCTTAGCAACTCACAACTAAGTATTTTGTTAATAATCAAACAAGAATCTACTGCAGTAATATGTCCAATCCATTTTAAGGGCTTTTAATTACTTTCTATGTTTCTTCTCCAACACTGGGGACATCTGGCATTGTTAGTTTTGTTTCACTATCTCTGCTGTGCTTCGGATTTAGTAAACAATAAATATATGTAAATCTTTTTAAGGTTAGAGAATGGCATTTGGTTTGATCTGCCCTGACACAGAAAGCCAGTGACACTTGCCCCCCTTCCCTTCCCCTAAGTCTGCATCAACTTCTCAGGTATAAAATATGCCCCACAACCAAAAGGCTGCAAAGCTTTCGTGTATCACACTGCTCAGCACACACATATGGCTGCCTTCAAAACTGCATATGTATGGCAGCATTAAACTGCACCAGCATCTTCCAGGCTGAGAAGTGTGATGTAAACATAAAAGGGCTAAACATTTGCAAAAGTGCTTTTACCGTTAAATAAAACTTCTCCCAGTACGGAGCCCACTCAGTACACAGGACTGTTACCTACCTAGTAAATTGATTTTGACAGGTGAGTTGTGACAACTGTTTCCTGCTTTCACTCCTTATCCGTCCACAGACCACCCGACACTTTGGCTTTGGCAGTTAAAAAAAAAATCTAAAAAAAAAAAAAAAANTATATAGCAGACTGCCCAGGCGTTGAATAGAGCACGATATCCTTATGTAAGCATTTGGACAATATCTCTGAAAACATGGTAAGGAGATTAAGAATGTTACATCTCGGGGCACGCATAATCCAGTATCCTTTTATACTTTCACATCAAAGAACACTTGATGTTAAACGCAGGATGCTTTAGCAATTTACTAACTGTGCCAGCTACTTCAGCAAGTGGGGAATATTTAATTCTAGCCTTGCCAGAAAAACAAAGTGCTTCTTCTGGCATTATCCGTACTTCTACCTACATTAGAATGACGGCTTTCTTCTGCCTACCTTTTAATTACATCTTTTACAAAACCTAACAATATGTAATTTAGAGGACAACAAATATGTTGACAATTTCCGTAACAGAAGAACATAAGCAAACATTAACCTCAGCAAATATGCTTTTCAGCCATATCTTCAGACCTGGCGGCTCACAAATGACTTTGTGCACAAAACACAGGCGGCACTTGCTGGGATATATACTACAACACAGCGCAAAAAAGCGGAAGTTTTGAGGAGGTATGGCTAAACCAGGGGGATGGGGGAAAGCTTAAACAGCCTAACACATTTCAAGTAACCTTTTAATCATCCCAGCCGCGACCCGATCCTCCTCCTCCTTTCCCTGGAGCACACGCACGGCTGGCGCACGGCAGCGCGGGGGCTCGGGGACGGGCGGGCAGGGCTTGGCTCCAAGGCCCGACGGGCGCTCCGGGGAGCGGCGGGGGAGGGAAGAGGACGCGGCTCGGAGCCGATCGCTGCCCCGGGCGCCGGGCGCGGACCTGCACCGCGCCGGGCCCCGCTCAACCACAGCCGCCCCGCTCGCCAGCGGCGCGGTTGCCTGGGAAACCCTCCCGGCCACCGTCCCGCCCGCCAGGAGGGACCGCGCCACGTGATTCCGCCAAATCCACCAGCTTCCCTCTGCTCTGCCCGCCCCGCCGCGGGACACACGTGACGGGAGGGGCTGGGCCTGGGTGCTACTGCCGCCGCGGGACACGCGGGTCGCGAGGGGACGGGCCCGGAGGCCATTCCCGCCGCGGGACACGCGGGTCGGGAGGGGACGGGCCCGGGCACCATTGACGGGCGGCAGTGGCGGGGCGTGCGGAGCGGCGCCCCCTGGCGGGGGCGGGTGGCGGTGGTGGTGGTCCCCGCGGCGTCAGGGACCGACAGGGCTAAGGGAATTTCCCTGTCCGAACATGCAGGAGCCGCCCTGGCGTCACACTCGCACCACCGGAGCTGGGACCGAAGGCCCTTCGCAGCTACAACACGGCGCAGTCACACGGTCAGAGCAGGTTTCCCTCCGGCTCGACCTCACGCACTTCTCCAGAAGTCCTTCAGCTGATCTTTCGGAAAAGCAAGAAGGAAAGTTAAAAGTGGGTTGCATTCCCTAATGCAAAGGTCAAACTCAAAGCATCCCTTCTCGCTTTTTCACATAAATCCCCTTCTAAAGTTTTCCTAGTTTTTCAGCCTTAGGTGTCGGCCGTTGTGCTTTTAATACATTTTAGCACATCTCTGGAAATGTTTAAATACGTAGAGAAATTAATGACCCCTGTTTCCCTGACCACTGCCTCTCAAATAACCACAGAACAATTGCAGTCTGTGCTTGCATGTGCTCTCCAGCGAGGCTCTGTCAGTTGTGTTTGTTGTGAGAGTCACGTTGCTTTAGGAATTTTTATGCCAGCATTCAGTTAATGGCAAAATAAAACAAGTTCACTTAAGAATACAAATGGACATTGTTCACACACACACACACAAGTTTTGATTTTCTGTTCAGCAGACTTGCAACAAAAAGATTTTGAAAGGAAGTTTTCTTTGACGAGTGTTGGATACTTATTGCAAGTGAGAAACTAGTTAAAGTCCTATTACTGTCTCTCATTTCCTGTTAGCTTGAGAGATAAAGACAGTGCTTCCAATATGGCCTTTATGTATCCCAGATTTTTTAATGCTAGTATAAATTATAGTTTAAATTCAAAGAAGGGAAGAAATATGGGCTCTCTATTTTCCACACAAGTCTATACAAATTACTTTGCTAAAGGTGCTGCAGCACTTCTTTCAAGCAGGCCTATTGTCTGCAGATGGAGTATTACGTTTCCATTTGCAAAGTGTTTTTTTCGTCTGTGTGTGCAACTTCTGCTGCTGTCTATGGGAAATGTGGGAGCTGATCAAGGACAGGATGCCCATATAAACTAATATACTAGAACAATTTGTTACACACGACAGCCTACTGATGGTGAAAACATCAGGTTCCATCATTGACTCTTTTCTCTTGTAGCATGAAAAAGTATGGAGTGTGGCATGAGAATTTAAAAAGAAATATGGAAATTAATTAAAAGAATGTCAGTCATGCTTCATGCCTTGATCCTGCTCAGATTTAAGCCAGTACAAATTTTACTATTAACTTCAAAGTGATAGCTATGACATCATTCATTGATCATGAGAGTTACTTCATACATGATCAAATAATCACATCAAGGGCTCAGTCCTTCAAGCTGCTAAAAAACTGTTGCACATTGAAGCTTTTCTGTTTACAGAAATATGTTCAAAGAGCCTTGTACAAAGTATAGAAAAATGTGCAGAGGGATCAATGCTGTTGGAAACCTCAGTGCCCATATGGGAAAGAAAAAAACTTAAACCACTCTTGATGACTGTGGTGGAGAGGAGGCATTGCCTGGTGTTGAAATGTCATTCAGTGCATTCAAATAACATGCACAATAGCCACTTAAAAGATTTTCATTTCCTTCTAATGCCAACCAGTTGGAGCAGTTTTTTCAAGAGCTCTTAACAGCAGAACTTAAAAAATGGGAGAGCAGGGCTAGCCATGAATTTCAGCCAGGAACATGGCAATTTGGGCAGCAGTGCTAATAAAGCAGAAGGATGGATGCAAATTCTAAAATAGATCCTGCTGGGCAGAGCCCCAAATTATAAGGTAAATTTCAGGCTGTGCTGACATGGGTGGGAAGTCTTTGTTGACTTCCATGAAATCAGCTTTTGCCGCTGTAGTCACTGGCTTCTCATTTAAATGTGTGACGTGTGCACACATAACACTTTTTTCTTGCTAAACAGCACAAATACGAGGCTTCATGGATTAGTATAGTAATTTCAAAAGATGATGGCGAAATTAAAAGGAATGAAATATTCACACTTTTATTCTGTTGTCTAATTTCAGTTTTGTATCATGCATAAAAGTCAGTGGGAAAAAGATAGAAAAACCAAAAACCTCTGCCACATTCACTTTGGCTGAAGCATTGCATCAGATAGTATTTCAGTACTGAACTTGCAAATATGTGAAATATGAGATTATGATAATAAATATTTCACCATATTCTTGGTTATGTTTTTTTAAGGGTTAACAGTTTCCTACTGAATCAAAAGCAAACAAACAGTCGTGGACTAAGAAGTTAAAATTGCATTCTCTGTGTACACTCACTGTGATGAGACTTCCTTAAGTGACGATGCAATAAAAGCTCTTCCCAGTATGCACATCAGAAAAAAGAAAAGCCTTCCATAACTACAAATTGCACAGAAAACGGAAAGAATTGTGTGGCACTGGATTCCATGTGGGAGAAAGTGATAGTCAAATTAGGATTAGTTATAAAGTAGTTCACATAACTATAATTTTAGTTTAAAAGAGCGTTTTTAATGCTTTCACTTTTGGTTCACTGCAGGTCTCATTTTGTTCCGTCACTGATACCAAGTCCTCAGATCCCAAGGGCTGTATTTTTGGTTGATTCAGTTACAGTAGCTAGCCTGAACTCAGTGTCTCACCCTATGGGTTTTTTCCATCATGAATTTTCTCCATGGGCCGAGAACCAAATTCTGTGTCGTGTTTCAAATTATTCCAGAGACTCAGACTGGTCACAAATCTTATTTCTGCTTGCATCCCTTGAAGGGAGCTGCAAAGTTTGGAGTTTGGAAGCTGGGCTGTTGCTGGCCATTTCCCGTTTTCTGGAAGTTAGCGGACGTGCACTGTTTCTCATGCTTTTTGAAAACAGATCCTCCCTCTGGCTTATTTGTGCAAATGTTTAATTGCCTTAATGTTTGCCCTGTACTGCCAAGTTTTCAGTTTCTCTGGAAGAGTGCAAAGTTGCTGTAATTACTGGCTGCAGGAATAAATCCTTCACCATCATAGAGGAAACTCTGCGATCACCAGCAACTGTAAGCAATTAAAAATTCCTTCAAGAGGTTGATTGTTTGCAGTCAATAATTAAAGGTGCTTATCACTCTCTCAGATTATAGTGCATTTGCCAACATTTAACACCACTTTTTCTTTCATTTCCTGATTCTCTATAAACTTGTTGGAAAACTTTGCTCTACTGTGTAACCCAGCTAATGGAGCAAGATCCCTTCTGTTGCTTGTGAGAAATCCTGGGAAAAGTATTATGCAAGGATAGATACAAATATGGCTGGTTTGACCAACTGTATCACTTTTGAACTACTCTAATGATGCTGCGCTGTGCCTACTGTAGGTCCTTCTTTGCCAGTGAAAATTCTCAGTTCTTGGCATCAGGCAACATGCTTACAATTCCTGCTCTGTGGGACTGGAGAAATAACTTGGGTCGCTTCCACCTCAGATCATTTGAACTGCAAACCCTCATCTGCCTTGAATATTTTCCTTTGCATATAAAAATTTTTGTAATATGTTTTTCTCTTTGTGTGAAAAACACGCTGCATGTACTCTGTTCAGAAAATGTTAAGGTAAATATTTCTATAAAAATTTCTTGGTGGCTTAGTAACGATCAAACTCAGAAAATTCGGCAGAGAAAAATTAAGTATTCTGATTTATTAAAATTTTTCAGATCTGTAACATCTTTCGTTGATGCTGACAACATATCTGCTTAACACTGGCAGGAATATTAGCTTTGCATTTCAGATTTTCACTTGGTTATTTTTAGTTCTTCTGAAGCCTGGGAAATAAGAAATATAACCGCTTTGAACAGTCTGAAAGAGCCAACTCTAGCAGGGCCTCTGAATCTGATTAGATAAAACAACAAAGAGGTTCTGTTAGGGCAGAGGCAGGAAGAACTAAGGTGGGTGGCAATATCTGTCATAACTCAGGGGAAATGTAGCCTCAAAGCACTCAAAAGTGGGTGAAAAAATAACATAAGCAATAGACAACTTTCCCACATCTTAGGTCACTCTCCAAATGCAGTTTGAAGAACTTTCTGTGCGCTCCACGGTTTTTTTTCTTTTTGTATTTTTAAAGTACAATAAACACCACATGCATGTGTGTTTATATTAAAAAGCTGATTTAGGGGAAGATCGTTTCTCTACAGATAAGTATCTGAAAAAGTACAGTGTGGCAAGTGCAATTAGATTAGTTGGTACAGAAACAGTATAAGATCTTAAGGGACAGATTTGCAATTTTCAGCATTTTCCTCTGAAAGTTAGGTAGCTTAGGGATGGACACAGGAGATTTCTCCCCTGAAATACAGCTTGTCATAACACCACATTTTATCCTAGTGTCCAGAAAATGAACAAAACTATTGTTCTTAGTGCAGCCGGGAGGTCTTCAGTTTTTTAGGGAGGGTTAATTTAAAAATGATCTGTTATTGGAAGGGTGGAAGCCTGAAACACCCGCTTGGCCAAGGATTGTGCTTCCCTTCGTTCAGTGTAGAATGCTTATTTTGTGCTGGAAGAGATCGAAAGAGAGATTTGTGCATTTCCTCAGGAAAATCAGTCAAAATGTTTTTGAAGTTGCTGTGCATCCACGATGTTGCACTTTGTCTGCATCAGAGGCTGGGAGTGTTGTCTGTTAGAAGCCCGCTGCTACGTGTGCCCCAAACTAGCCTTGCAGCTGAGGAATGTGGTGCTTGTTCCTCATATTGGAGGCATATGAGAAAAGTCCCTCCAAAGTGCTCTTTCCCTGCATGTAGCTGTGGCATTTCTCTGGTAACTCCAGGTCTGTCTCCCATGGGACAGATGTGGCATGGAACAGGAGATGCATACAGGTGTGATAACTAATGATAATCTAACACCGGTTTGCACTGTTCCAGAGGTTCAGCCCCCCATGCCAGGCTGACGTGTGTATGCCTGTGAACTAAGTGGCTTGTAAGTGGTATTTTTCATCGGGTAGTTACAGTGTACATTTGGGCAGAAGAGCTGGAGTGTGAAATTTATCCTTATTACCTTTCTCCTCAAGTTTTTTTGATTGTAATTTCATCAGAAAATAATCTGCTCCACATTTTTTTATCTTCTTTGAAATCGCTTTGTGAGGTTCAGTCTTATATTCCATCACAGGGAACTGAGCTTCAGATCTTAAAAGCTTGGGGGTCAAAATCAGATTCTTGCCAGGAATTGTTGCCTATACAAGTTATGCTCCACTGGCTGATCCGTGGACTGCCCAGGTGAATGTATAGGAAGACTTTTTCCCGTGATGAATGGAAAAAAGATAGATAAGTGGACATGGATACCCCTTTTTGTCTTTTTCCAGTGAAGGAATAACCTCCTCAAAACCAGGTTCGCATGTAATGACAAAAACCCTGGGATGTGTTAACCAGTATCAGTGCGGGGGGGGGACAGGGACAGGGTGACTATTACAAGTCTGTTCTCTGTGAGAAGCGAGTTTACATGTTTTGTCAATTTAATGTAGCTGTCTCACTCGTCATCCTCTCACTCGTGGAGACAGAGGGCCCAGTCCCATGCTGTTTGTACAGATGCTGTTAGTACAGAGATGGGGGATGAGGAAGTCAGGGAAATCTGAGGTCTCTCCTGTGGCCACATCCCCAGCTCTGCCCGGGGACATTTCAGGTAGGTCCAGGTCCCTCACCTTGAGCACTTTTCTAGCACAACACCTTTGTTGGCTTGTGCTGGCATAAGGAGGTTTCATTCTGCACCAGGTAAAGCAAGGTTTCTGGAGCCAGCACACATCCTGCTTTTTGGTTTAATTTTGCCTTACCTCAAAAAAAAGATAATCTAAACTGATGTTCTGTGTACATGAAAGAAGAGCCAGCCAGATAGGTACTAAGGAATAGAAAACCTCACTAGTCTGGAATTCAAATGTGGACAAGCAGATTTATTTTTTTTTCCCCTATAAACAGTGCTTTAGGGATATGACCTGTCATTACTTAGAGGTTTCCAGCAGTGGAACCTTTGGTGTCTGTCTACCACCCACCTAGTACCAAAAATGCCACCAAGAGATCGGCTTGTCGCAGGACTAAAATAGTCCTTAAAGCTTAGCCTCAAAGGACTATGACACCTGCTCTCCTGTGTCTTCTCTTTCGCTCCATATCTACCCCGCTAATCACCTATTAGCTCCTAAGGTACCAGAAATAAACACCAGCAGTCCCAAGGTTCAGACAGTGTATATTAAGACCTGTGAAAACAGCCTTTTGCAAGCATTTGTCTGGAAAATAATACCTAGCTTAAGGATTTAAAACCTACTGAGGTTTCTTTGTTGTTTCAGGCTTCTGGGAATGGTAATTTTCTTAATGGATAAGAAGTTGAAATGTTTTCAAAGAAAAGACACTTAGATGTGTGGCCTGCCTGGCTTAGTAAGACTGGAAGCTGCTGTTCCACGAATCCCTTGTTTACGACAAACCTTCCCTGGCAAGCTGCTATATATATTTAATTGAATATTAGGCTACGATTTTTACATGTATACTAAAGGTATTTAGGTGTCACAATTGTCTCGCAGTGTAATAATATTGGAATTGATTTAATTTAAAGTTGGATAAGCTTGGACTTTTTGTTCATTTCCTCCACTCTGAGGGATAAAATAGCATGGTGTGAAAGCCTTTTAAGATTCAACAATATTGTTCAAGCATAGCATCTGCAACTAATAACTATGTAACTTTGAATGAAAAAAATGTCTAATTATCATGGAAAAGGGGAGATGGTTGACTCATCTTCTGCAGTTTGGATTACATGTGTGGGATTGTGTTTTGGATGGAGCACTCCAGAATAGCAACACTCCATCAAAAACACAGTCATGCACCTGTACTCCAAATGGCTGAATAAGGCAAAACACATGTCATCTGAACACTGTGAATCAAATTAAAAAAAAAAAAAAAAAAAAAAAGAGAAAGAAAAGAAAAGAAAGGAAAGCTGGAAGAGAAATAAAGACAAGTACCATAACATTGGTGTGTGTGAAGAGTTGTTTCTTTAAAGCTCCCTGAGTGATTTATTTATCTCTAAACCTCTGTTCACAAGCCATGTTTGATTTTGCTCGATGCTGATATAGACACTGAAACTGGATATTATGGAAAGGGCTGCCAGCAACTGTTTGATCCTGATAAATTACAATAACAGGCACAATTTACAATGAGAAGCTATTGCTGCTTCTGGCTCTAATGCGTGATGAGGTTTAAAACGTGGTGGGCCAAAATTCCCTTACCTGGTGGCCCCCTCAGACCATTTACAGAAGAGCGTTTAAGAGAGCCATGGAGCAGAAGAAAATTACATTCACAGCAAGAGCCAGGCCCAATTTTATATCAAAGGTGAGCATCTGTATGTATGTGTATCTGCTTGCATTTGGAGTGAAAGATGTGGGGAAAAGAAGTAGAAGAAGCGTGTATAATCCACATGTTTGGAAACTTGTGTGTTCACCGAGCAGCCC